>JZLH01S0155109.1:56459-72296 GCA_001188425.1 Eucidaris tribuloides
CTCAGAAGTGTCTAAAATCTGTGACATTCTTACTACTTTACTGACGTCAATGAAATTGCTACTATCCATTGTTTCTCACGGCATGCCACCTGTATCTGTTAAAACCTGATTCGTGGCGTAGGCATCAAGTCCTATATAGGGTGGCCCAGAAAAAAATGGTACAGATACATTTATGGTTATTTCTTAAATTAATTGCTCATCTTTATTAAATTCATGTTACAGACTATAATTGTGAGTAGAATGGCACCAAGATCATCTATCTTGGTTAGGTTCTTTCCATTTTACTGTCGTTTTTGTGAACCTATGTAAATTTTGTACAGCGCGCTAATTTATCCATGGGACGCCATCAGTAGGACGCCTCATTACCGCTCTATCGCGAGAAAATCTGAAATGCACTGCTTCGCAAAATTGCCTCTAAAATGAAAACCACTCGACAAAAATTGACGATCTAAGTGTTGTATCGCTCAAAAACGAACATGCTATCAGATGAATGGAAAAGGAGTAATTTCTCCTGGATAATAAAGGGGAAAAATTGCACCAAGTTTGATACATTTAGTATACCGTTGTTTTTATTTTCTGGGTCACACTGTATAAGCCAACTACCCATTTTCAAGAAGACCCAATTAGGAGACAAACAACGTTATTTCGGGTATTTTTAATAGGAAGTAACCAAGAAATTTTAGGAAAAAAATCAAGAGGCTATGACTTACTACATGTATTTCTCACTTACTAATGAATCAGCAAATTATTATCATCTATACTCTTCTAACATAAATATTCTTTTTCAGGCATACGTTAAAATAATCAATAGAAAATTCAGCACTTTTACATCGATCCATTGTGGTAAAGCGGATGTAATTTGATTTATGTCACCGTTTGCTTTTAAAAATACAACAGATGCCTCTTCTGATTTGTATATACCAGGAGGTTGTTATAAAATCTGATAATGATTGATTTAATGAACATTAATTTTATGCGCACGGAAATAATGGCACCGAAAGTAAAAATTGGCAACCACGAACTGAGCGAAGTGACTGTTATAGTTATAAAGTTACTTGGTGTACTGGTACAAAACGACTTAAAATGGTCTAATCAAGTAAATGAAATTGTCAAGCGGGCAAGCATGAGGCTACACATGCTCCGAATCCTGAAAGGATTCAAGCTCCCGGTCAATGACCTGATTTCTGTATATTGTTTGTATGTACGACCCGTCACAGAGTATTGCGCACCTGTCTGGCATTCTGGATTGACAGTGAACCAAAAAGCTCAGATTGAACGAATTCAAAAACGAGCATGCCACCTTATGCTTGGACCGCAGTACTGTAACTATGAACAGGCTCTAGAAATTCTAGGCCTTCCAACACTGGAACAAAGGCGAGAAAAGTTGTCACTAAAGCTGGGTAGGGGACTGATGAATCCATCATCTCCCTTTAACCATTGGCTGCCACCCTCGCGATTGGATGTAAACCGTCGTGCACCCGGTCGTGCATTGCGTAGCAACCATTCCTACACAGAAGTCTTTTGTAGAACGGAGCGCTACAAAAGAAGCGCTCTTCCCTATCTAATAAGGCTGTTAAATGCTAACTCATGAATCTGTCGTCTCGTCACCCTGTTTGGAATATAACACAAATTTCAATCAACCTTTAAATGTTAAATTTTGCACCCATTAAGTGGAACCATACTCAGTCTTGTTTTTATTATGTGATATATCTGAAATATGACTTTAAATTCATTTTTTTATTTATATGTTTTCAACGAAATAGTAAAAATTCATCGTTTGTTCTGTGTGGGAATGGTTGCTGCGCAATGATACTCAAATATCAAAACAATACTTGATTAAATATAATAACATATAAT
Organism: Eucidaris tribuloides; assembly: GCA_001188425.1. Lineage (NCBI taxonomy): Eukaryota > Metazoa > Echinodermata > Echinoidea > Cidaroida > Cidaridae > Eucidaris > Eucidaris tribuloides. The sequence continues at coordinate 58,317 of JZLH01S0155109.1, forward strand.
ACACATATTTGTTAACTATACTCCTTGTGCAATATAATATCCTGAATTAACTGCCGTATAATGTGGAATATACTAGTTTTGAGGTGCCTTTTCTCAATATGACGTTTTAATGTATTTTAATGTATTTTAACTTTGTTCTGTATTTTTAATGGATGTATTTTATAATTGTATTAAGCAATATATGATTGTGATAATTGAGACCTTGCAAGAATTTAAATATCATATACACAATTTTTTTTTGATTTATACGTCAGACTGAAACAAACAATAACTTTAAAAATTCAAATATTCTAAGAAATTCATATCTCATAATGCCACGCCAAATGTTATTTTTAAATAATTGTATATTTTATGTATCTATGTATTTTTTATGTAATTGTTGTACAATTCAGCCTCTGGGTGCGATGCAATGAACAATAAACCATGAATAATAATAATAATAATAATAATTTATGTGCCTAGTTTAGCGAAAGTATTTATGTACACATTATACACTACCATATGGTTTTGGTACAAATATTTGCAAAGTCACGGATACATCTATACGCCGGTAGATAAATTAGAGGGATTATATTTTAGATATTGTTCAGGTGAAAATATTTGCAGGGTGACAACGTTGACATTGATTGATCAAGTCTCTTAGTTGGAAAAAAAAAAGGTGTTCAGAAAACTTCTGTTCAATCACTTAAAATACGTTGTCATTTCACTTTAAAGACCAACACGTTAATTTAATAGCATGATGAACATATTGTTTCAAAAACTTAATTTTTTACTACAGTTTTCACCAGGTCCCTCTTTTTCGCATAGGTGGGAAGCAGCAATGTCGATAAATTACCTTGGTGAAGGAGACGAAATTGCGCGTAGCTAGAATCGAAAGCCAGCTTGTCTGCGTTAAAGGCAGACATCAATCCAGTACACCACGATATCTAATACGCAATAATAATAATAATAATGATAATAATAATAATAATAATAATTATTATTATTATTATTATTATTATTATTATTATTATTATTATTATTATTATTATTATTATTATTATTATTATCATCATTACTTATACTGCGCTTTTCCCATTAGCCCCAAAGTGATGACAATTGTATACAATTATGTAATCTTAAAACTACAAACTGCTAAAAAGATGGGTTTTAATGCCTTTTGAAATAGGTATTGATGAAGACTCTCTTATTGTAAGTGGCAAATCATTCCAGTACTTTGAAGCTGACACAGTAAATGTTTTATCACCGGCTAATGTGCGAGTAACTGAATATGTGAGACGGAGAGGGTCACTAGCTGACCTAAGTGATCTGGTGGGTGTATATAAATTCAGACAATTGCGTAAGTACTCTGGAGCCTGAGTGTTCTGTAGACAAACAAGAGTGGTTTGAAAATTATTCTCTGTTTCAAGGGAAGTAAGTGACAGTAGTGAGTTCAAGAGTGGTTGAGAAGGATGATCCCGAGAAACTTGCAGAATTAATCGTGCTGCCAAAGTTTGTAATCGTTGAACACGAGTCAACTGATTAGAGGGAATTGAAGAAAGAAGCCAATTGCAATAATTAATACGAGACAGAACTAAAGAACGAATGGTATTGTGACAGGCATAATGTTCATAAACGAACCAAATCGTCATTCAAAGAAATTAACATGCAATTTCAACAGACACTATTTAACCCTGTGGAAACGTCATCAAAAAATTGTCAGACTTTGATATCTGACCTACATGATAGTGTTTGAATGGACAATTTAACCCTGTCGGGGGAAAAACAATGTCGTCATCTATATTTACATACCTGTATCTTATCGCATTATACATAATTTTTCAGTTCCATAAAAGCAATAATCTTTTTGGAAGTCTTCAAATTTTGGTCATCTTCTCTTATTAACAGTCACTTGTTTATGATTTCGATTAAAGTTACCTCGCGTCTGCCAAAGCACAGGCACATGCACCCACGCTCAACACTTTCCACCAATATCCCCTGCATGCCGTGTCTTTTTATGAACTCCCATTCCCCTGTTAATAGCGATCCTTGTACTATATCTCTTGGAATTTTTGGCTGCCGTCTCTTAGAGCATCTGCTTACAACGAGTAGCCTTCTCTATACCTGCTCCCACAATTTTTATTTTGTTATATTCGTAATGAAATATGTAATTTATTATTTAATACATATGTTTATATTCATGTTTAATTTTTTTACTACATTTATATCAGTTTTGTGAATTGGAAATGCATTATTCTGTTAGTGATTTCATGTGTTTGTTTGAAAAAAGCAGAAAATAAATTCAACTCAACTCAACATAGTGAAGACAAAGTGAACACAGTGTGATACTATGTGGATTTGGTTCGTTTTCACGGAGTGACACTGTGGTCATTGTGTGGTCATGCAGACCACATTGTGACGACCCTGTATTTTTTAAGCAGGTGATGACCACTGTGTGGATTTGGCTCATTTTCACGGAGTGACACTGTGATCATTGTGTGGTCATACATGCCACATTGTGACGACATGTGTTGTTTTTAGCAGGTGATGACCACTGTGTGGATTTGGTTTATTTTCACAGAGTGACACTGTGGTCATTGTGTGGTCATACAGACCACATTGTGATGACCCTGTATTTTTTAAGCAGGTGATGACCACTGTGTGGATTTGGTGCGTTTTCACGGAGTGACACTGTGGTCATTGTGTGGTCATACAGGCCACATTGTGACGACACTATATTGTTGTTTTTTAGCAGGTGATGACCACTGTGTAGATTTGGTTGGTATTCACTGAGTGACACTGTTGTTATTGTGTGGTCATACAGGCCACATTGTGACGACCCTATGTTGTTGTTTTTTAGCAGGTATTGACCACTGTGTGGATTTGGTTTATTATAGTGACCCCGCGTGATCCCTGTGTGAACACACTGTGATTTTCTTTTTTCCGGCAGGGAACACTGTAGAACACAGAACTTTTGACGGTTATGCTGTCACTAGCAAAATATGTAGGCCCTACAGATAGATATTAGCACCTGCAGTACTGTCCTGTGGACGAAAATTCGACAATACAGCAGTCTACGGGGAAAACTGGAATGGTCGCCCTTTGATTTTCACTTCTTAACCCTAAAAGGCCCAAGCTATGTTTGGCTCTCCGTGGCCCAAAGGGGGAGGGGCACATTGTTCTTTTTACAAGAAAAATGAATTTTTAATATTTTTATTGTTTTTATTGTTTTGGCGCCAAAAACAAATAAAAAAAGAAATTTATTGAGTATGTTCTCAAATGATGAAGTTTTATGTCTAACATGAGCCAAAAGAAATGAAAAACAAGTGACAGTAACTCTTTTGTGTAGTGAAAAAACAATGAAACATAAAAAAATGACACACATGACCTTCAAAATGTGGTTGCCATGGCAACACAACTTTGTGGGTAACTCTAAATTATACACCAAAATGTTTGCCATAAAATTTTAGGAAAAGTCACCAAGTTTGATGAAATTTCGCCAAAAATTGTGGAAGTTGTGAAGGAAAATGTAGTAGGGGGCACATTGTCCCCCCCCCCTTGGGCTTTTTAGGGTTAAGGCACTCAAGTCTAACCTTTGCTGACTCGACATACACGTTCATAGGGTTTGTAAATGGTAAAGTTGCCGTTTCTTTGAGGCGCTCTTTCACGACTGAATTATTAAAACAATAAGTGTAAAAAATGTTGTATGAGACGAAAATATTTAGTCGAGAAGGTTTTAGATTCGCTGTTTTGCATTATACGATCTATAGATTATTTTATTTCAATTGGATTATGAAATTATGTAGGCTCTTTTATGGACTGATATGCTACGTGTGTCAGAATGTCTAATTTATTTTGTGATTACAATTTGAAATTGCAATGAAATTAAATGAAATTAAATGACATCAAGGGCGTGCTGCGGCGTCACCTTAGCTGCTCTACACGGTCCCCGTGGAAAATCATGCTTACGGCCTGCGATGAGCTGTATTTCCAATATCATTTACGTCACTAAATATAATATCTACCCTCATAAAAATCTTTAAATCATGTTACAGTTTCCTCATTCCGTGCAAATGGGAGCACACTTAACATGACTGTTACCTAAACCATACCTCGCGTGCGACACACAAATCAAATCCGGGCTATTGTGCCCACAAAAGCCTGCGTTCCCGTCTCCTATCACATAAATTGAAATTGTTATTGCATTAGGCCCCTATACCAACTTGTTTAGGAGAGAGTGTATGTTCTGAATCACAAGCGGTTTTTGAAGGTGTTCATAGCTTGGTGAGTGTTCTCCACAGTGATTATACTCTCATTACCAGATTTGATTAACGGATTAATGTTATAATCCATTCATAAATGTTTTGTTTCTATATTATTTTATTGTACCTATAATTTCCTTTGGACGCAATTATTTACGTAAGCCGTTTAGTCTGCATGGTACTTTCATATCTTTTTCTTCCATACAAGGAAATTTTGGAACAAATACCCAGGCCCTGAATTCTGACATTGGCAAGATATTTTTCCAGTATTGTTAACCCCCTATCTCTTTTATGCATACATCGAATAACGTGGAAGAAATGCACAATGACCCAGTTTGCTCGACATGCTTATACAGTATCGTTGTGCGAGTTGCATGTCCGTAGTATGTGTCTTGCATAGCCTGTGTGTGAGTGCACGATGCACACGCACGGTATCTAGGCACCAGTCCTAATATGTGTATCTCCGAATCGACCTCATATACTATGTTGTTTCCTGATTTGTTGTTTTATTTTTCCTTATTTGTTTTTAATGTTTTTTTTTTGTCACTTATATGTTTATTAAGTAACACCTGAATCAACAGTCCAGTTATAATATAAACGAGTTAATGCGGCTTATAATCTTTAACACGAAGCGTTTCTATGTCAATATAAGTTGCCTATCATTCATTGTATTTTTATACTTCAATCATTATAGCCTCTCACCAAATGGTTATAGCAGTGTTGTTACCCCCTTTCTTATGTGTGCTATATAAATTGTACTTATTTGTGTAACGTATTTATTGTTATTTGTGTAGAAATAAATTATATTTGTAATTATTGTTTACAATGGAATGATAAAAAATAACATATGAAATATGAAATTTCCTATAGGCAGAAAAATGTTCAGTAAAGGATCATAATTCAGGGCCAGTAATTGGTACCATGTTCATTCGTTGAAACTGCGGCAACCAATAAAAACTGGGTGTGTCACTGCCCGGAAAGAGTAAGACGTAGCAGAAGTTCGATCCGATGGGTTTTTTTTCTGAATGCTTGTTAGATTATACGATCAGCGTTTGGAATTATTAAAATACAAGACGGCTCATTTGCAAGAAGAAAAAAATACTTCAAATTGATCCATTTTTTTCTGGCAAAAATTGGGAGCGTTATTTTTTGTTTGATTTCTTTGTATATAAGTTTCTTAGATCATTTACTAGTAAGATAAATGTTCTCGGTTATGTCATCAACGCGTATCCGAGGGGGATGGTTGCGGGGTGTTCAAGCACCCGCCTTTTATATTAAAGGGAAGTAAAGGGGACACCCCCACACATAAACCCGCGTTATAGATAGATAAAATGGTTCAGGCATAATGCAGGAACGGTCTGGCGATTAAAAAAATAAACTATTTTGGGCCAGAAGCGGGCAGTGAACGTGACCATTGATTGGCCGTACCACAATTGTTTTTCCGTCCGAATACCGAACCTCCGCCATGGAGCATCGGGCCGTCAAGAAGCAGTGGGCGAGCCTGGTGGTGCCGGTTTAGAACCAGTCCGTGTTACAACAGCTGCAGTGTTATCTTATTACCAGCAATTTGGAAGTGTCATTTAATAAAACTTGATGGTGTTAAAGATTGGACCGAAAAGTTGGTGTTATCAATACTGGTGGGTTCTCTCAGAACCCACGCTCGGTGTTCATCAGACTCCGCAGTGTTATTTTAACAAACAGGATACCATTGTTGGTGTCATTTTCAAGCTTTATGGTGTTAAAAACTTGAAAGCTCCAAAGCCTGGTGTTAACAAAGCTGTGCGGTCTCTCGAACCGCGTCGGGTGTTAAATACACTCTATTAGTGTTTCTTTAAACCGACTGGTTTTGCAGTGAGGTTTTGAAAACAGACAAAGTTTTTATCGAGGGTAGATCTAAAGAGTTCTCGGCACTACAAGAGGGGTGGTAGATACCTTAGTTCCGTGGTTATTTTTCAATATTATATTCCTTTCATCAGATGGCGCTTTGTCCAGGCGGTGTCCAATTCCGTGATTTATGGTTAGAAAGGCTTCGTTTGGTCGCAATCGGGTAAGGATCTACAGCTTAAATGAGTCATCATCCGATCAATGGGTCCAAGAATGTGGGTTTGGTTTGGGAAACGTAGAATTAGATGGGGCTGATTGGGTGAAGAGGTGGGTGGGGGCTGCCGGGGATTAACAAGTGGGTGAGTTCAGCATGCACTGTACGCTGATGTGGGCAGGTGCATTGTCTGGGCAGCTCATAGTTGGTCCTTAATTCATTTGTAGATTAAAGTAAATTTCAGGTTGTCGGTTAAGTTATAGCGCTTAGAGAAGCGCAAGTATGAATAAGAAAGCAACAACAAGAAGAATGAAAAAAACTACTTCTGTAGTCATGAGGCGTCTGGAATTGGTTCATATAACAGATGGAACTTGTAATTGCAGTCTGAATGTGGTCAGATGTGATGTACATGGTGTGTAATGTACAGAGGGAGCAATCCTGATGGATTCTGGAGATAATCTCAAAATTACCGGATCTGAATTATGTTCTTTTAAAGCATTGTATAAAATTTTCCAGTTAAAATGTGAGCTATCGTGATTACCCATTGCCCGGCGAGACGCGGTTTTGAATTGTATAGAATTTAAAGTGAAGCCTGAAATTAGCAGCAAAATATATTTGGTGCTTTTAAATAAGTAAACGATTGACGAATTTACCATTTCTCCAATGACTGCTGTGTTGAGCAAATTTTTCATAGGCTGAGAATAATTCATTTGCAATGTTTATATATTTTACGAGTGACAGCATTAACTGTCAGGTGGATGTGAGATAGAAAAGTTTGTAAATTTTTAAAGGGGGCTTCCACAATGTATATATAGTGTCTTTATAACCTGAGGACATGCGTTATTTTCTGATGAGAATTTCATTGAAGGTAATTATATTGTGGTATAGTTACGAACTACAATTAAATGTAGTCATTTGATAGAGTGAAGTGAAGTTTATCAGGTAATTGCCATGTTTGGGATGATTTTTAGAGGAGGTTTTGAGGTATTTTGGGAGGAATTCTGAAAAGTGGGAGTTTGTAAATAGTCGGGTAGTTTTTTGCACCTATAATGTCAATGGGCCTGGCCTGGTATTTTACCATCTTAAATAGAAACGCGGAAAAGTTAGGTAAGTAACTGTATCCTACACTGGAATGTAGCACGAATGATTTTTGTAAATGAAATAGGAATACACTTAAGTGAGAGGAACTTTGGTTGTTGCTTTCAGTTTTTGGAAAACTTGTTAGTATATTTTAGCTTGTAAAAAAATCATTGTAGAATACTTATTGCAGACTCTGATTATGGTAATGACTTGACAGAAATGTGTAGCAGTATTACTCTATTTTTCGGCGTTATCATTGTTGCACGTTAAATTATTGCAAGCAGAGTGCATGGAATTGTGTAATGTGTTATGAGATGTACAAGATGATATGAATTATTGGTGTGGTTAAGTTTTTAATTTGCTGATTTTGAAGTGTTGACTCCATTTGTGTAGCATGTTTAGTGAAGGTATGGTATTTGGCGTTGAAATTCCTGTCAGTACTTGTGATGAAGTGGGATGATTTAGAATTTTGTGTGTGTACTTTGAATGATGCAACAAATCGATTGACCTGAAATACACTTTGTGTCTACTACAGAAAAAGGCCAGTAAATTAAAGAGCCATTATATGTAGATGGCATGCACCGACCAAAAACGTATAGCAGGTAAGCTTTGAAAAGTTATTGGTATTATGGAAGACGAATGTCAGATGGTGAGCGAAGTTTAAATTATGCTTAAGACTAACTTGAAATCAAGTCTGTGAGTTTCCACTTTGCAATGGTTTACGAGAGTTAAAACTGATTGGATATAGCGTGCCTGAAATATGGGTTTTGATCACTTTGAATTGGTCACAACAGTCCAAAGGATGGGTAGATTGTTATTTTGTGGATTCATTAGATTATTTAAGTTAAGTCAAATTAGTTTTGATTCGATCAGACAAGTTTTCATTTTATTTTTGACAAGTTTTTATTGTTCGCTAATGTATGTCAGAAACAATCAACAACTCATGGCAATATATTTTTGTAATTTTCAGAGAGGATACCTGGTGTCATGTCTTTTGGCAAAATGGTCGGGCCTTCATAATAATGGAAGTTTTCAAGTTGTGTTTATAACTTACCATATTTAGGTCTTTAGAGAAGAATGGAAAAATTTTGTATTTCATCATCATTTTTAGAATGAAACTTTGGTTTATATTCAGTGCAGGTGATTCATTGATGAATGAAGTCAATAAATGTGCTTTTGTGGGTATTGCTTGTTAACTGTAGTGGTCAATAAATTTGGCTGGTACAATGTCCATGTACATGTACTTGTTAATAGTGAGTTGGTTCATGCACTGGTTGAATATTTCGCAGTTGACATTATGTGTTATTGTTCGCAGTACTTGAATATTTTTATTATTCAGTATACCTTTGAAGTTTGGGTGGTTAGTATTCTTCTATATATTATCTATCGAATCATTGATGATGATTCGAAGGTACTTGTTATTAAATTTGCAGGTTAATTGTTTGGGTTTTCATTATGCTCTAAAGCCACTGCAAGTCCTCTTAGATGGTGAAATAGAGGGTATGTAAGGCTATAAAGAATTTTATTGTCTATCTTTGTATATTGCCGGTTATTGTTTACACATGTGTGGAGTGTCATTGTCAGATTACATGTCTGTATGTTTGTAAGCATGTAGTTCAATGGCAAGTAAGATCGGGAAGGGACTTTGACTTTTAGGTCATCTCAGGGTTGTATGCGTGACCATATCGGGTTTCGGAATGAGGCTCCGCCAAAGAATGTGTCATAGGGGTTTGGGTGACTCCGACGAGACCGGGCCGTCCAAAACATATTTTCATAGTGTGTCTGGTGATTGGACTGTGACGAGTCTCCCAAAACAACATTACATGGGAATTTGTCTGGTGACTCGCATGAGACGAGGGGCTCCACAAATCATTTCCATAGGGTGTGTATGGTGATTTGGATTGTGAGGAGGCTCCCAAATGATATTACATGGATTTGTACTGGTGACTCGGACCGAGACGAGGCTCCCCAAAACATTTCGATGGATTTGTAGTGGTGATCGGCGAGCTGGGCCTCCAAACAATCCATAGGGTTTGTAGCTGGTGATCGGCCGAGACCGGCGGTCTCTCTCCAAAAGGCATGGCAGTATTTTCATGAGGTTTTTGTAGCTGGTGATTTGGATCTGAAGTTGGGCATGAGAATTGGCATGAGGCAGCCTCAGTCTCAGTAACGAGATGGTTTTTTAAGGCAGTGACATGTGGAAGAAATAAAATGTTCTCGACAAAGTGGTTGAAAGTATACAAGATACACCAGGCTTGAGTGTATTTGATGGAGGTTTGTCTTGATGATGTTTATTTTAGGAGATCAAGCATACATTGAGGCTGAATTTCTCTGGCCCTAGAGAATTGATCATAGAAAGCTACACAAATTTGCCTGTTACAAGACTATCATGTACTGATTGGTGTTTTTAAATGAGTCAAATTTTGAACAAAATTTCAAGCAGATCTGCATATTGTACATGATTCGATAGTTTTTCAATGAGCGATACCTCCAATCATGTTCTTGACTTTAAAGAATCTGGTTTAAATGCTCAGTGTCTGGTATAGAAAGTTGTTGTTCTCAGAAGTGGGGGATTATTTCACAGAGTGAGCAGAATACTTCTCAGGTTTGGTTGATTCTGTAGTCTAAATCTATATGAATGTGGAGGATTATAACTTGGACTTCTTACTTGACAATAATCTTGTTGCACACTACGTTTGTAAATTTTGTTTAGATAGAGCCAATAATAGCTTAACTCAAGTTTATTCTATAGCGGTGGACTAAATCATCATAAATGTGAATTTAAGGACAGAAACTGGGGTTAAACGAGGTTTCATTTTGTTTAGGATTGTACATCTATTCAGTTGATTGTTGGTCAATGATTAAGGATTGTCTTTTTTAATAAGATCTTTATTTTGTTTAGAGTTTATAATAATGGTACAGGCCAAGGTTTCCTAGGCAAGTCTAGTTGGGCTTGCATCTGTATTTTAAATTAGAGCATACTTTAGTTTTCTGAAATGATGAAATTTCATGCTGTTTGTTCTTAACGGGTGTTATCAGATTGGTAGATATATCGCTGGCATGTTTTGGCAATTTTATGTGGGGATAACATCTATGGTTGTCTATTGTACTATTCTCTTTCATCCAAAATGGGGTAACTGAAAGATTGTAGCATGTATTATTTGATTTTACATTGTCAAAAATGGCTGACATTGAATGAGCTGAATAGTTGTAATGTAAGAGTTTGTTTCTGTATTATCTAATTTTGGATTTATAATTTATGTCCAAGGTTAATTTGATTCGTGTTGGATATGAACTACTGTAATTATTGCAAATTGGTAATTTTTGATTTAATGCACAGAAATATATACCCGTATTACTCCTCTCATACTCCAAATGTGTCAGAATGCATGAATTTATTTAATGGAGGCAGTATTTTTGATTGACATGTATGAATAATTTGGATGCATGACGAATTTCTATAGATCTGGATAATGTACATTTTGTTGCAGTATCTCGTCATGGGGTAGTCAATTATCTGATTAGAGTGAATATATCTGTAGTCCTATTAAGTATTCCTCAATGGACATGTTTCGCATAGAATTGAATGTAGAATTGTCTGGCTACATTGCTGCGCGATATTTTCTCACTGTGACTCGACCCTACGCCTAATCGCTTATTTGCTGGAAACCAATGCAGCCTAACCTACTCTTTGTCTTTGAGATTTTGTCAGCAGAGCACTGTTGCTGGACAGTGTCGGATACAATACTATTGAAAGAGAATATAGAATTCCTCGTAAAGTTGCTCTAGACAATTACTGGTAGATGCCAAAAGACTAAAAATTTGATGTGAAACGCAGAAAATGATAATGTAATTTCCACTTCTTGTTATATGTTTGTAGTCTATCTGTTCATTGTGATGTGACTGAAGAAAAAAAATTTGAATAGAAAATTAACATATATATTATGATCTAATAAGTTGTGTATTATTGCCTTTTTAATAATAATATATATATCTTATGGTTTACTCTAACTTGTGGAAGATAATACTTGATACACATGTTATTAATTGTTACTGGTCAGACGTGTGATTATTATTATTGTGAAGTATATGTTGTGGTGAGTCTAATGTGCTGATGACTTTTGTTTTCACTTCGCTGACTCGGCTCCTCATTTGATTTTCTGTTGTTGGTCCAAGGATTGGTTTTTGACTTTTGAGTGAATGGGAATTCTATCTCTTGAGTTGGTTGGAGTGGCCTATTTTAAGACACAAGCTAACTTGTGGAGCTTCAAATTGAAAATCTGTGAACTTTGCTATCTGAGCTAAGGAGGTATAGTATGTTTCGAATGGACAATAACATAGATAAAGTTTGAAATTTATGCTGCATGGAAGATATGATGAATGAACAATTAGTACTCGGGGCTGAAGTAGCAAAATAGCTAGATTAAGCACGTAAGTCTATGAGAGGCAATGGCAGGTCATTGGTCAATTAGATTTTCACTTTTTTCAAAGGCACTAGATATTAATTTGATAATACATTTTTTCAGGCTTCACTTTTAGTCCTTATCAAGCTGGTAGGATGCGAATCTGTAGCTCAGATTTTTTTTAACTGGAACTTGTTATACTGCCTTTAAAGTGACTTGTTCAGTTAGAAACATGAGCCAAAGTCATATACGTAATTATATCTTTAGAAATGTTTAAATTGGAGGGTGGTTTCTATACAACTCTTTAATCCAAGCTGAGCTTATTTAGATAAACTGCTTTTTTTAAAACAGTTGCAATTTTGGAGGGCATAGTACTTAAAAGAAAAAAAAATAGTATTTGACAGAGAAGTACGTGAAGTTAAAGACCTGGTTTATACATTGTGGACACATAGATTAAAAAAAAGTTGGAACTCTATCAAGTTTCATGTCTGGGCTTATGATAATGTTTAAATAGTTGATAAAGTCGAGAACCAAAAGTTTTGAATTATTTCAGTATTAAAGCCTATATAAACTGTGAAGACTCGTTTAAAATTGTGACTTTGGCTATCTGTGAGCATATCTGACGGTGTTTGAATGGACAATACCGCTAGATGCAAAAGTTTGGACAGTTTATGCTGTTACTAGCTACATTACAATAGTGCAGATATACAAATTTGGCATTAATTTTATATCGGCGGATGGATTCTGCAGCACAGGTCTATGGGAAAAGCTGATGGTCTCTCTGATTTTCCATTTTTTTTAAAGGGCATCATGATTGTTTTGACTGTATTTTTCAGGGCTTCTTTTTAGACTGTATCAAAGACCTAGTAGCATGGGGATCATTGGCTAGATTGTTTTAAACTGAAACGTTGTTTAGCGCAATGTTTGAAGATATTCATCGTAATTGATATCGTCTTGATGATAATATTAACAAGGTGTTTTATTCTAATAACATTTCTGTTGGTGTGAAAATGTGTTTGGTAAATTGGCCCTTCTAGATTTTTCATTTTTACAAAATGGTCCACTAGATCATTTTGAAGGGCATCTTATCAGATGGTTCATTATTTATTATTAGCAAATAAAGGGTGATAGCAATAAGGCATGTAGCCTCAGATTTGTAAAATGTGAAACTTGTTAACAGTTTCATTTAGATAATTTCATACCAAGGAGCCTGTGATCAATATATCTCGCATCACCGCAACGTCCAAGGTAACACAGATTTGGGTCGGATAACAATTGCTAATCTTTAGTCGTCTAATGAAGTTATTCTTGCATGGAGCATTTTACAATCATGCTATGTTATTACTGCAAAAATACTGTGAATTCAGTCCGCCTCTTAGATGAGAATTTGTGGTGGATAATCTTTGATTTTTGTAGTGCAAAATACGTATACACTCAATCTAAAAACTAGTCATAAACTGATTCTTACCTGAGTTCTATTCAGTGAAAAAAAATGGTAGCATCAAACAGTGTTTTTAGGCTACTTTATTTTTGCTTGTTGAGAATGAGAACCCTTAATTTTCTAAAATTATTACAATGTTTCTATGGATCTTGATTATTAGATGTATATATGGTGGCAGACTGATATTATATATTAGTTATTGAATACTGACATGTATGTTAAATTAAACGACACGCCCCAAATGGGGTTGCTGCATCAACCTCGCAGACATATATCCTGAATATTAACAATGAATTGATTAGGCAGTTTCGATAACGTTTACGTTTTTTAAATGATAGAATTTTGAAACCTTTAGTGATATTGGTCTGTATGAGTGTAGATAAGTTGGTACATATATTGTGAGTAAGAAGAGATACGAGAGGGGTGGGTGGGGTGGGTGGATGGGACAAGTGCTGCGGGAGTGCCGGGGGGGGGGGGGGGGGGGGGGGGGGGCAGCATCTCCAACCGATTTGTTTTCAAAGTATAAATTGGGGGGGGGGGGGGGTTAGGTGTGTGGCAAATTTATATCGCTCCCGTAAGATTTCTCTCAGACTACTGAGGCATCATTGATTTTTTGATGTTGTGTTGTGTTTTTGCCATGGGAACCGTTTCTGGGGCGGCTGTAAGCTTTTTTGGGAGGGGGCATAAATAGGTTTAACACCTTGGTTTTTTTCCATTGGCTTGTTGTTCATAGTTGGACCGGGGAGGATCCATCCCCCCAATATTTTCCCTGGTGAC
>JZLH01S0155136.1:0-18316 GCA_001188425.1 Eucidaris tribuloides
TCCTTCCCCAACCAACACTTCCTAAATCAGGGCGTGACCCAACATTTGCTCCAGTAGACATGTTGCTCTAGATGACAATAAGTCTGGAGATGAAACATCAGGGTTTAGGATTGCCATTGGGTTTTCAGTTCAGAATAGGGTTAGGGTTATGGTAGGTTTGGATAGAGTTAGGGTGAGGTGAGGTTAGTTTGGTTATGCATATTGTCAACACAGGTCTGTTATAAATTTTCCATATTTTCACCACCCTTTTTTTGGATCACTTTCTGGAACAGTAATGAGTGTTACATGTTTATACACTTCACTTTACTTTAAACTTCTGTTACAGTATGAGAAAGGACAGACATGTATCCGCTAGTGCAAAACAAAGTTTCTATTATTACAATCCCCAAAGTCAGTCATCACAATCCACCTTGTTGGTTTCCTTAAACAAAGGAACCCAACTTTGGTATCAGGCTGTTGCACTTAACTTAACTTTAAAAATAAGTGGGCCAAAAGAGATTTAAACTGACACTGCAGTATGCACACTCTAGGATAATTTGACAATTAACTTAACCGTTGGCTACCGGGAACGGATGTATCCTGTGTTAACTCTATGGGATTTTCAGAATCTCGGAGGCAATGCGTTATACTTGAAACTCATTCACAAGAGAGTTCTTGTGGTCAAGTATGAATAGCTTGACGATAGTGGTGCGATTACTACCCCTGCAGAACTTTTCAGCAGCAGTGTGAACAAAGCTATCAATGACCTACGTAGCTTACCCACTGGCTACAGGAACCGAAGGTTACCATGTGTGTAATCTAATGGATCTTTTAGAATATCAGAGGCAACGGGGTAAGATAAACCCTGCCAGCACTATCAACCTTCTAGTAAATTAAGGCACACATGTGGAAATGGGTCATGCATGGCCATACACTTCAGAAATTTATCATTTTAAACAAAAGTCGTGAAAGAAAATTATAAATCCATATCACTTATTAATAGACTACGTACTTATGGAAAGAAACTCTCATGGTTAAGAGAGCATATTTGTCATCGATGGCTAAAGTTGTTATTGATGAAAATATTACCATTCGGAATATCACTTAACCGTTCCTCCAGATTCTTGAAAATCCCATTAGAGTTACACAGGCTGGACATCGGTATCCGTAGACAACGACGTTAAATGTTTTGATTTCTTTATGACAAGGATACCTTGGACGGCCTTTAGAGACAGGAAGCACTGAGAGCAGATGGCCTGGAGGCAGGATCTTGGTCATTGTGACGGAGATCCCGGGCAGCGACCTTTAACCCCAGAGAGTTTCACAATCTTCTCCAGTCTTCTCCTTGTCTTCTGGATTCACAACAACAAAATCACATTCATGTCACTTTATTTCATTTTAAAAAAGGTTTGTTTCATTTCATGTTTAAAGCATGCGAGGCGTGTTGGTTTAGTGGGTAAAGGGCCATGGATTCCCAATTACAAGATGCCCTGGTTTGAACCCTGTTACAGCGTTTGTGTCCCCATAATGTTCTTTCTACCTAGGAGTATGAATATGTGCAGGTTACTTGGAGAGATTTGTCAAAGCTATTTGTGAAGATTAGTTCACTGAGGCCGCTAACGGCCACCTAATAGGAATACTCCCAGGGACAGTAGGGGGTGCAACAAGCAATTAGGCTTGACAGAGTCCAATAATCAAGGTAATATGTCCAAGCCTTCTATAGAGACTGATGTGATATGCACTTTATAAGATATGGACGTTATATTATTATTATTATTACTATTATTATTATTATTTTATTATCATTATTTATTATCTATTATTATCATGTATTATCATTATATCTAATTATTATTGTTATTTTATTTGATTTCAACCATGTCACAAAACAATACACAAAATATTAAAAGCAAATGATTCACACAGATGTTTAGCTCAGCACGCCTAAATAAGTAAAGCTTTCAAGCGTGTTGACAAATTGAATCAACTCGTGAATTGGAAAGTATTTGAAAGATGATAAGAACAGGATTTTGTTTGAAATGGTATAAGAGATCTGTGATCTAATTATAGTCTAATTTAAAGCTTTAGCACTAACTGCCGGTTAAAACAGTGAGATATATAAGTACAGCCACACACTAAATTGCAATAATGAAGGAGTTTTGCTGATGAAAATGTTTAATCTGTTGCTTGCCCTAAAGCAGGATAAAACGCTTTATTAGAACTGGGATCTAAGTATTCATGACAAACATGCATGCAGACAACCATTGGCATTGAGCTTTGAGGTTAAAGCCCAAGTTTAGTTTTGGAGGGCATTTTTTTTTTATCTTGAAAGCTTTTATGCCCAAAGCGTCATATCACGACCAGATACAGATATCTGATATATCTTCTCGTTTTTTGTAATTATTAATGACAATTCCCCCCGAGATTTTCGACTTATGTTTAATATTAATTGCATCAAAGGTGTTATAAGGTTATAAGGTTATCGAGTTATTACCTCTCAGGGGGAAAGGAGCAGCGTTGCTCTTTACTGATGACGTATAATGTCCGATAAACTTAACACCTTGGCTCCCCAGAGATTTTTCATTAATTAATTACAAACTAGAGCAGTTCGACTGCGCGCAGTCGAATGGGTATGCCTCCGCAGTCCGCAGTCCCTTTTTTTTCTTTCCAACTGATGTAATTTTGACAAAAGCTTCAAGTTACCATGGTAGCAAAGGACAATAGATGAATAAGATAAGCACCATGTGACCCTTGACCAAGTTACAGTAATTCAATTCAAGCAGTTCTTAATTATCGCCGGACAATGAGCCTCAATTCGGACAGGGGCCTTGTGCACCTTTGACCTCTGACCTTTCAACTCAAAATCGAAATCAGTAAATTGGTGCCTTATACAGATTACTTTTCTCCCAAGTTACATCAAAATCGGAAAAAAGTCACACTCAAGCTTATCACAGTCATGAGCCCAAATCAGACATATTTAAGGCCGGCGGTGACTTTGACCTTTGAGCCTTCAAAATCTAATCAATTTATTGGTGCCTATAATAATACTCACCCAAATAACATAAAATCTGACAGGCCGTTCTCAAGTTTATTCATGGTAACGAGCCCAATTCAGACATATTTTTAGGCTCGCGTGACTTGAACCTTTCAGGCTCCAAAATCTAATCAGTTTATTTGGTGCCTTATAATAAATACTTACCCAAGTTTCATCACAATCCGACATTCGCTCTCAATTATCGCTAAGTGGTAACAGAAGCCCCAAATTCAGACATATTAAGGACCGAGTACCTTTGACCTTTGACCTTTCAGCCTCCACTATCAGTTCATTGGTGCCTATTTATAATACTTCACCCAAGTTTACATGACAATCCGGACCAGCGCTCTCACTATATCGCAGTAACGCAGCCCAATCAGACACATTTAAGGCCCTGGTGACCTCTGTAACCTTGACCTATTGATGCCCTCCAAAATCTAATCAGTTCAAATTGGTAGCTCATAAGTACCATACTTGGTGCTATCAATACATTCAAAATCCGATGGCGGTTTCTCAAGTATATCGCGGTAACGAGCTCAAAATCAGAAATTTAAGGCCCGGTTGGACCTTTTTGACCTTCGACCTTTCTCCAAAATCAATCAGTTCGATTGGTGCCTCATAATACATACTTCACCCAACTTACTCACATCCGACCAGCCACTTCTCAAGTTATCGCCTGGAACGAACCCAACAAAATCAGACATATTTAAGGCCAGTACTGCTGACCTTTGATCTTTCAGCCTTCCAAACATCCTAATCAGTTCATTGGTGGCTCATTAGTACATACTTGGTCCTGTTACATTCAAAATTCCGATTGGGGTTTCAGTATCGCCCGGTAACGAGCCGAATCAGAACATATTTAAGGCCAGGTGACCTTTGACCTTTGACCTTTCAGCCCCAAATCTAATCAGTTATTGGTGCCTCATAATACATACTTCACCTAACTTACATTGACAATCGACCAAGCCGCTGTCAAGTTATTGCCGGTAACTGACGCCCAATATCAGGAGCATATTTAAGGCCCGTGTGACCTTTGGACCTTTGACCTTTCAGCTCCAAATCTAATCGTTTCATGGTAGGCTCATAGTACATACTTGGTCCTAGTTACATCAAAATCCGATCTGGGCGTTCTCAAGTTATCGCGTTACGAGATCCGGTAACGGACGACGGCAGGGTAAGGAGCGACGACGCACGGCTACGCACGGTAACGGACACCCGGAAACAGAGCCCCGCAACTCGTTGCGGAGCATAAAAAACGAGTATATTCAGAATCTGATATTGGTGTGATATGACCTATTGGCCAATAAGCTTTCATTATTAAAAAAAATTCCCAACACCAAACTTGGCTTTAAACTTTGGGGCCAATGCTGTGCGGCTTACCTCAACATGTATCACAACATGAATAAAAATTTCTAACAATAACCACAAATGTGACAATCAGTCCTCGTTTTTCATCCTTGATGTCTGTAGCCATCATTTCAAAATTAATATATCGTTACTGGGTGAAACAATCCTGGTATCTCAAAAATGTCAAATGTTCAGGCAACCAAAAAAAGATGGCTGCCTTTAATAGTCAAATATGGGATAGCCTTCATTGACCTGGCACACAGTGGGCTGTATTTTGGGGATTTTGAAATATCAGATTTGGTAATAACAAAATAGGAAGATTAAACGATAAAGCTTACCGTTTTGAAGTTTGATCGCTGATTTTATGGAAAAATAGCAGTGAGGGATTATGTGAAGACCATCTGCGTCATTGTTGTATTTTCGTCGCTGGCATTTGAAACCACAGTAAGATCCGATAAAGGAAGATGATTTTGATGAAAAACTACCGTACTATAGTAAGTGAAGTTTCAGACTACCAATTTATTGTTGATGGAGAGGGAGGGCACATAATCCTCACTTGCTATTTTTCATAAATAGCGATCAAACTTCAAACGGTTAAAGTTTTTCGTTTATCTTCCTATTTTATTTCAAAAATCGTGTTCAACGATTATGTGGTAAAGATGTTCGAGAGCTGTGGTTTCATAAACACACAAAAATAAAGGTAGATTCCCCAACATACATAAAAGGAATTTACCTTACAAAGCATTGTTAATCCTGCCTGTTAAAGCATCCAGGATTGACAGTCGCGAACGTTCCAAGTCTTATGAAGAGGCTTATTATTAGAAAATTGTCCTGAAAGTACCGTTCGCGTTGACCAACCCGCAACATTGAGATCTGTCTACCGGCACTTGCATTCTGAGAGCTGCTTGAAGACGCAGCCTGCCCTTGTTAGAGTGAGGCTTGAATAAACACAGTGTCCACACCTGCAGCTGTGAGGGTATATTTGATTCTCCACTTGATATAGTTTGCGTGGTCACCTTATTATGCGGTTGCTTAAGCTTAACAAGATGGCCTTTTTCTTGCTTTCTTAAAGGCTCAGTCATTTCAAATATGGAACGCTTTCAAGATACGTAACAATACACATCTCCTGTTCAGGAGGATATGCCGGTAACTCCAGTTTACAACCTAATTTTCCCTGGCTCTGCTTTGCTTAATAGGTTTCATCTATGTAAGAAAACAAATTTCCTTGTTCCTTTGCGCACACTTGTTCCACAGCGAGTTTAATGCAACGACTGGTCGCTGTGCGCTGAAATTAAAGCTATTACACAACAACTTGTTGCGTTAGTTGTTCGGCTTCAATGACAAAGCGATTTTGCTGGAGATAATTTTCTTCAGATAATTCAGCACAACAGTAACATCCCATATCCTGTGCATTACTCTGGCGTGCAGGACGGTTTTTAAATTAAATACCCCTCTCATAAACTTTGAGGACTAGGGGGTGCGAACAATTGTGGTATGATCAGTTAATCCGGATAACACAAAATGATGACAAGGCACACCGTGCGTATTAATGGCTGCATACGGACAGGTTTGTCTGTGAAACAAAAATGATAAGTATATCTCGAGTACTTATCACTATTCTGTACCATGTAGTTTAGATGTCTTCTTATGAAAAATTCCTTCCACTGCTTTCCATTATTTGATGCATATTGTTTCTTAGTTCCTCACGCCAAGCTGCGAGAGCACATCTACTGTTCCTCTGCGACAGTCCTCTCTGTCTCAAAATTGTCTCTGAAACTCTGCAGATAAATAAATCAAACGATGATAATAGCGCCGTGAGGGTTAGTGTGCATGTGAAAACAGTGTTGAGTTAGTAATTTGCCTTATCACTACGAATAATTATGGATTTCCCCACCCGATATCTGAGAGTAGGGGGAACCAATACCTGAGTGGGCAATTAGGCACAACCAGGATGCCAGATGCTTTTATCTGCACTGTATTTTTTTGGATGCATTTGCCAATAAGCCAGAATGGTGGAATGCGTAAAATCAAATTTCGCCCAATCTAAAGAAATGCCACAACTGCCAACTTGGACCTATGCGATCTTTGGTTTCCAGGGAATAATTTGGCAGTTGCAATTAAGCGAGACCAAAACAGATCTACGTCTGCGCGTTACCAAATTCTTGTGTTATCCACACTGAATTACTTTTCATTCAATTTCCATTTCTGTTCGTTCGTTGGAAATGTCGTGATTCATTGTCTAGCAGTGACGTTTCCTGACTTCCTGTGGCAAATGCACGCATGAGATGAAAATATTTCTTCTTCACACCATTGCACATTTCTCTTTTGCGCAGAGATTACAGGATTTAACGATTGTGATCCGTAGACGGTTCACTAGACAACTGACAGTGAAATTATCCATTTTGTAATTTGGATATGTCCGTTTCTGTTCATATTTGAAATTATGACTTTAGGGCATGGAATGCAGCTATGGGAGTTCAATGATATGTTATACCAAACAATATCTTTAGTGAACTCTTCATCATTCCACTTCCCCCACATGAAGTGAGTCAGGTCTTGTTGCCACCCCAGCCCCGTTGCTGGCATCGGTTTTGGGAGTACTATGCTAGGTTTGACTGAATCAATGATCGAGAGCTGTGCTTATGTTATGAACCACCACTGCATTCATCTATTGCCTCCCGAGACAAACCTGCACGGTCATAATGACCTTTTCCTTTTAAGCCAATTTTTTTTTTCCCTTTCTATACTCTTGTAGTGCATGGCCTCCATACTGTTGTCGCTGGGAATAGCTGCAATTATCTCCCAATGGACTTGTGCCCCGTCTAATTTTGGGTTCAGTATGTATCAGGCGCTTAATTACAACATGCATTAACATGTTCATGTTTTTTGTCTTGGGGCAGCTTCTTACCGTCATTTTCTCAGAATGATGGTTCCAAACCCCAGAAAATTGCGAATACATCTGAAGTGGGTTCCAAAAACTGATTTGTCTGGGTGGATTTGGAATTCCCAAACTATTCTGCAACAGAGTTTTGGTTTCTGTTACTGCCTCTCAGTTTCACTGTTTGTGTGATCAACCACCAGCTGGTGTCCTTCAATGAAGGAAATACTTTGGATCCTTCTTTTGATCGAAGAGTGCAAATGCTGTTTTAATATTTTTGTGAATAGGCGAGGGTAGCCGAGGACGAGGCCATTGGGCAGAACTTGTATTGGGAAGAGTTTATCTTTCCAATATTGAACTTAAGTACTTTCGATAAACTCATGGGATAGGTAAGGGTAATAGGTCTCGTAAGTCAATTGAGGCCATGAAGCAAATGGGCTACTAAATTGACGGCAAGACTGAAATTATCCAATTTAAATGATGATGATTCAGACATTCTCATAAGTTTGATAAGTCGAGAATTGACTCGCAGTCCGCCAGTATTTCTTTGTCTCCGTAAATATACTAGAATAAACTCGGTGTTCTTCATGCCACAGTTTCTTCAATCACCCCTTTTTTTGTATCAAGCTCTGATCTCATTATTAATGAGCTGCATTTCTTCAAGCTTTTCGTTTGTTAGGGGTGAGGGTGTATGTAATAATTTGACAAGAGGAAAGCATCCTTCTTAAACTCCATTTTATAGCCATCGTATAGGCATTGAGAATTATTGATCGAGGTTAATTTGCTCTCATATTGCTTTACAGTTGCTCAAGTGACCTCCAAGCTCATAGTCTGAATTTTAAAATGAGCATTACCACTACACTCTTTAGGCATTTGGTGTGTGTTGAGCCGACGAATTCGTTGCTAGTAGCGGCTCTGATTTTTCTGCCCTTGCTGTCTGAGCTCCGGTAGGGCGAGATTGAGTGTGAGGGCTTTCCCCTTCCACGGATCGGGTTTACACTGGCTAAAAAAGGGCGCTGTGCGGTATGGTGCAACGTTTAGGCCCTGTGTGACGTATCTCGTCTGCCATCCGGCATCGTGGGTTGGTAGGAGCTGCTGGAGCTGGGCATGCTCTGGGATATGGCCGAATGTCCTCCGATCACCGGTAGGGCTTGCCTGTAGTGTTTACTACCATGCCTGCCTTCTGTTGCTTCCTGCACTATCTTTGATCGTTTGCTTAAGTCACTTTTGCAAATAGTGTTTGATGGCGTCCAGAACATTAGTGGCCTTGCAGAGGTGTGCCAACATTGGGTTTAATTGTCAGTTTCGAAGTGCAGTCTTTTACGCAACCAACTCAGTATCGAAATGGGCATGCCACAAAAGTGCTAATGCTTCTTGTTGCGTTTCATTCAGTCTCACTGCATCACCGATCTTGAAAAGCAGTCGTCTCTTCACTAGGCCCCTTTGGACCCGTTGAAGTTTGAGGTCTTTCGTTCTGTTGTTCCCTTCAAATTTTCCAGATGGTCGTTATTCACCCTGGGCAATCAAGCAGTTGAACCAGTGTCAGAGATACGTATTTTGTCACCCCGCATCACTGATGTTTTTTAATCAAAGAGGTGCGTAGTTAGAGTACTCAATATTGCTGGCCAAGTGGGCATCTAACGGCTTCCAATGCCACTTTGGATAGCGAATTTTGCTTATTACTAAGGTACTTGCTCCTGTGGAGCTGGATCTTGATTCCTGACGAGACTTGACCCAGATCTTGGCTCACCCGTCCATATAAATCGGATTCTATTTCAATCCACACGGATCATGATATCACTGTACTGCTGCAGGTCCGCGTCGCCCCTGTCGGGTGGTACATGATCGTATGGCGGCATAGAACTACGCGACTTATCGCTTTTGCGCGGTCCTCAACAAACATTGAAAGTAGCTTTTCAAGCTTATCCAGCCTCGCGTTAACATCGGTTGATGTTTGATCGCCCGACTTTTCGCTTGCTGCTACTAATCGGTCTTTTTGGGGACGGTTTTCTTCTCCCCGCCTGCATTCTTTTTTTTTTGGCAGTTCTCCAGCGGGGCCGCGGTGGCTTTGCCAGCCGGCTTCCCCCGGGGCTTCCCTTTTTCCCGATGGGGCTGAGCGCGACGACTTTTCTGGCGGTCAGCTTGACGACGAAGCCAAACGTAGGCATTTTTGGTTGATCTTTCTCCATTACGCCAAAACCTTGCAAATCGAGAAATAAGGTTCCCTTTGAACAAATCAAACGCAACAATTTTATTTTCGTTTAGCGTAATTTTACGAATTTTCCTGTCCGATTTGAGACTTCAAATCGGCGCGTGTGGCATCTTGACACATGCCTGCAGATGAATTGACACACATGGCAGATGGTCTTCACTATAATCGTGAACGATTTTAAATAAAATCTGCTTTCTAGCTGAGACAAGATTTGCAGAGACTCCAACCCCATAACACCTCTTAAGCGGGAGATTCTCCCGCCGAGACCCCCTAGCAAACGGGAGACTCTGACTTAATGTGCGCGTAGCCCACATCACCGGCGGAAAGCATGAAAATCCTTGCGGCCGGAGGCCATTTTTAGGGTTTTAGAAGCTCTCTGTTGCTGTCTTAGGCTTATTTTTGAACATATGACAACACTAAATGGGGTCAAATCCACTGATTCAGATTTATTTCTTTTCAAAAAGGTGGTTGGGCGGGTGAAAAAAGGAGAAACACATCTACGGCGGGAGAAATTCAAACTCAAGCGGGAGGGCGGGAGATTTTGTGAAAATGGACTCAAAGCGGGAGATCTCCCACCGAAAACAGGAGAGTTGGAGTCTCTGAGATTGCGTAAAGACCCCATTTTCACCAATAATTGATTTAAAAAAAAATTGTGTCATCCCAGGTATGGTATGTAATTTGGCACATATATTTCACAATAATGTGATATAAACTCACTTTCTGACCATAACTGTCTCATATAAAGACCAGATGTTCTCCAACACAAACTGGACAAACATAGGCTTCTTGGCTTTGGCCTACAAGAGAGGAACAAACAAATGAAACAACATTTATTACAAAAAAAATAATATATTTATATATATAAATATATTTTCAACTCTAATAAGGTTGGATTATCATTTTTTTTAAACAAGAGTGTACATTTCAACCCGGATGGGAGACGGCATTCAGCTTCCCCAAACAGCACCCTTCTATCAAACTCACAAACTATTTAAATGAGTCATTCCCTGAAATAGACACTGCGTGTACTAATCAATATGACCTAACCTTTGTTCTCAAATCAAATGAAGTGTGACACACATTATTGTGTTTTACAGCTTTTTATTTTAAATTCAGAATAACTCAAATTGTTGAAACAAATATATACAGCAAGTGGATGATAGGCATATTTTGCTCAGCATCATCACATGGTGTAAATTTCTCCTGAAAACAGAATGAGAAAGTAAGCCAAAAGGCTAATTTGACATTGGCTATGAAATTGATTCAATGCAGTGGAAGGTATTGTAAAGCTGGAGTATACAGAACTTGGAATACATAACGAGGTAATATATACCATATAATAGGTAAGCTGATGATAAATACTGTTCAAGTATAATCTAAGTGACAAAATTATCAGCAGTGATCGTTTACAGTACTGACAACCATAACTGATTTAGTTAAAGTGATTGATATGACAATTCAAAGTCTACAAACTCATTCATCACTACAAGTTATACACATTTCAGAGCAACAAGGACAGAAATATGATTACCAATAATATGGCTGTTGACAGCAGGGAAAAAAGTAAAATTTTCTTTTCGGAGGGGCTACTTTTCCTGCTTCAGTTCTTTCCAGATATTCTTTTGTATTGAACCCTATGACAACTTACAAGGGCTCTTTTAGACATTTCGGGGGTTCTTTATCCATTTTAGGGGTGAAATCGCCCCACGCTCCTGAGTATTTTTTTTCCCTGGTTGACTGAGAAATGTATAACTGTAAAATTTGAGAATGCTGATATTGCAAGATGTTTAATTTTCTTTTTAACAAGAAGTTTGTATCCGAGGCCACAGGTTCTGAGACCAAGGCCGCCCCCAAACACAACCTTTCCATAGGAATTATACAGGAGTCTCAGACCAAAACTGAGACCGAGGACACCACATATTACCCTTGGGCCGGCCTTGGATACAACACTGTTAATACTGTATTTACCTGAGCTCCTTTCATCAGTCTCTTAGTCTTGGTGTGAAGGTAGAAATCTCCCCAGAGCACTTTACGAAGAATGTCAGCTCTCACACCCAGCTTGCTGGCATACAGCTCGGCAAAGTGGTTGATACTGTCATGAAAGTATGGTGAATGAAGCAAATAGTTCAGGTTTGTCATTTTATGAGGAGGCATCATGGCTTAGTATACAAATACATTTTGATACGAGAGTCTCTGGTTGAAGCCCGAGGTTACATGGACTATACTATTTTCCCGAGGGGCACAGCCCCGAGGTAAAATAGTTTACAGTCAATGTAACCGAGGGCGTCATAGTTTCAAACAGAGACTCGCAGGACAGGATATATTTGCTTTATATCCATCATCGAATTAACAGGAAAATTACACAAAGGAAAAAAAAAGGAAAATGAAAGTACTTACGGTAACCCCTACGAGTAAGTGTGTGTCGCACGGCATACAGGTGCGCGATATTTTTACTTACGGTACGGATAGGGATACAATTCCATTAACATATACTCTAGTTAGTCGAGTACCAATTTCATAAACCTATAAAACACTTATTTGATCCTCATTCTTATATTAACTATGATCCTAACTCAAACTCGACGAATTCAACCCAGTGTTAATCTTAAACTTTGCCAGACTTTCATACGGGTGTAGCACGCATAATGTCTTTCACGCACATGGAAAAAAATAGCGTAGGGTACATGTGTTTTGTACACACGATTTATTCGGTTTTTTAAGCTCAAATCGCGATCCCGCTGTTGGGTACTGGTCGGTCGCGGGTGGGGCAAATAGTATAACGCCCTCATTGTTGAGAGATTAATGTACTATCCCACTCATAATGAGTACAATAGTACTTTACTATTGTACTCTCCGAAAGTTATAGTACTTTCAGAACTAGACTCACAGAATAGTGTATTTATTTTTCATCATGTGACATACATTTGACCAACCAGAATTCAAGAAACTTACAATGAGGGATATAATGGAAAATAGAAAGGTTTCTCAACAGAGAGATCCCCACTTCAAAACCAGTTGCTGCATCTGTGTCCTTGGGAAAGACACTTCATCTACAACAGGGCTCTACACCAAAATTTTGTCCTACTTGCCCTTTGGGCGAGAGCAATTATTACTTTTGAATTTCTATTTGCCCGAATGAAAAATTTACTCACTTATTTTTACCACAAAGGTTTTTTTGTAGCAATGGGAGTTTGTTGTATTCTGGTGGTTGCAAAAGGTGTGATTTATGAATTTAAAGAGTCATAAACTAAAGTAAAATGATGATAGTATGTGTAAATTAAGGAATATAAAATTTTGCTCATATTTTTTCACTTTTTGGTAAGATTTTTGGATATGTTTTGCTTATTTGATGATAAAATTTTTACTTGCCCAATTGAGCAATTAAATTTTAACATATTAAGCTTTTACTCGCCCGACATGAAATTCTACTTTTCCCAAGCAGGCGGGCAAATGTGTCGAGCCCTGTCCACAATACCCCTCTCCACCCAGGAGTAGAAATGGGTACCTGAAAGGATGAGAAATCCTGTTGGAAGCGAAATTGGTTTGAGCGACTTAGTGGCTCTAGCGGGCTAGGAATATTCCCAAAAGAGTGGAGGCGGCGCACGTCTGTGCAGGCATGATACAGTCCGATGATCAGGGAGGGTAAAGTCGTGAGAGAGTGTCTAAAGATGCTGATTGAAAATTATAAACCTTTACCTTTATATAATGTTCAAGTCACCTGAGAACCAAAGTCTTAAATTTAAAGTAATGGCAAAAAACTTGTCTAGGGAATGCAACCATTATTTCACTTGTCCTGGATAAGTTTATTAATTAGAAATAAAAACAAACAATAATTATTTCTTTAGCCTTCAATGATTAAACATAGGTCAAAACCTCGTGTCTTTAAGTTGAACCTTATATTACTGCACACATACAACATAAAACAACAAAAGATTTTACTGTTGAAATCACTCGAGACCGGACTCGAGTCCATTTTTGCCGGACTCGGTCTCGGACTCGGACTCGAAGGTTCATGACTCGGTCTCGGACTCGGACTCGGGGCCTGTGACTCGATGACTCGCGTCGAGTCCGGCTCGAGACCGGGGCATATTGGCGCTATAGGCCTACTGCAGTTGCCGATACTGAGTTTCGTATCCAAACGGATATCTCAGGTTCCATTCGCTAAAATTTCATCAAAATTTCACCCAATATTTTCAAATATAAAATCGCTCAAAAAGATTTCAGCCAATTCGGATCACACAGTAGCAGTCCACTGCCTGGACTGTCTTCCGTGTTTCTAGTTTTGCAATGCGTACATATTACACGTGATGTGTGTGTACATACACACCACTTTACACTACACATACACAATTTGCTGCTCAACCAATCAATAAAATTGTATCTTCTGAACAAACTAAAGAATGATGAAGCAAAAATGTGAAATTTGTCACTGCCACTATTATTGAATATTTCTGATGAATACCAACTTAAGCAAGCACTATGAAAGGATGATAGTACCTTTCAACTATTTTAAATGTATCAAGAACTGTTGATCTCCAAATTTATTATTTAATTTCTTTGAAGATGTTTTGGTAAGATTATGGTAACTCAAGTTACAGACAGTTCTGTGTGGGTGAATTACGCTTTTATGTATTAGTTCACCCAATCTAATAAAATATTTTCTCATATTACATTTCCACATACATATTACAGGTTTTATTGAAGGTTTTGTTGGATCTTATGTGTATAACCTTACCAATTTGTACGATTTTCTGTAAAATACATTTCAACTCATTTAGTTGGTTCAATGTGTCTTCATTTTACGATAAACGTCATTGGTAGAAAACTTATAGTGACATTTGTCATTCGAATTAAAAGGTATGGATCCGATTGTCTTCTCAGCGAACCGGTGCGCCGATAGTACCTCATTGATGTTGTACATTACGTGGGCGAGCCGGTGCGCCGAAAGCACCCAAAGTGTTAAAGACACAGATACAAGGGTTTTTATTAAAAAAACTACATGTAATTTTAAAACTAAAGTAACTACATACTATCGTCTTGTAATTATTTTGTGGGTTTGTTATCTTTTTTGGAAATAAAATGATTTGTTGATTCATTTCAATGATTCTAGGTCCCTACAGATATTTTGAATGAGACGTGCAATACATTTGCACATGTGCCGGACTCGGACTCGGACTCGGACTCGGACATGCTGGACTCGGTCTCGGACTCGGACTCGAAAGTTCATGACTTGGACTCGGACTTGGACTCGGAAAGGCCGGACTCGGACTTGGACTCAGACTCGGACTTACTGGACTCGGACACATCACTGATATTAGTTAACTAAGGCAGTCAATCTCATTTGCACCCCTCTCGCTTTACAGCAAACCATCACTCATGCCCTTAGGATATATATGAAGGACATGTCTGTGATAATCGAAGAGAGTATTTACCTGGAATTCAAAAAATGCTCCCTCTCTACGAGACAAAAATTCAAATCAGTGTCAAATGGTCACTACAATTCCACTAAAACTGTGTTTCTAGCTCCTATACTTTGCTAAAGATTCTTAGATGGTATTTTCTTCTATAGACCAGTGTATTTACACAATGTTAATTTTTAGGCGTGCAAAAGAGATACTCTGCCAGAAATCAAACACACAGAGTGCGCAATTAACAAATTGATATGCATGTGCACTAGCCGGCTCTCTCATGATGTATTCTCTGATGAAATTATGACATAGAAGTAATATTTGTCACTAGATAAGATGGGACAAGATCACCACACCCTCACCTAAATCCCCAGCCATCTAGAGCACTAGCAAAGATGACGTTGCCTTGGTCCGGTGAAAAATAAATGTGGGAGTCATCCGTTTCATCCAGCACAGCTCCAGTCATACACCTGATCTTCACCAGCTGCAGTGTCTTCGTCCGTTGCTTGGTTGGTATCGGTACTTTGAGATGTTTTCTGCAAGAAATGTTGCAAATTTGGAAAATTGATATTTTAGTGCAAAATATTAGAGTAATTTTGATTTGAAAATGAAGATAGTACCAGATAAAGAGTCAATAATCATTCCTTTCCCCTATGATTATCAACTGTAGTTATCATTATAATCTCCCATCTCTTCTTCCTTCTTCTCCTCTACTTCCTCTTCCTTATTCCAACCCCCCCCCCCCCCTTTTGACGATCTCGGCCATCGGCCATATTTTCTAAATTTCTTATGTATTTCTTTGTTTTTTCGACCTTTTGTTCTTTTTTTAATCAAATTTGACGGGAACAATTTCAGGATCATAACAGCATAAAATTAACTAATTTTAAACAAAGTAAAAATAACCTTATATTTAAAACACAATTCGCATTGAAAATTACACATGATTTGACGTTTTGAGTATTTTTGGTGTGACATGCAAGTACGAAACATTGCATAACTTTGGAACTGCATGCCCAGACGTTTCAAATTTGGTCTCAAAAGATGTGTGAGATTTAACAGGAAAAGTCACAAGACACTGTGGTGACTGCTTTGCATGTTGTGGACATAATGCACAAAACGTCTCAGGGCTTGTTTCCACCCCCACCCCCCTCGCATTTTAGGGTTAACTTACTGTTGAAGTCTTCTCTAGTACATCTGATGCGTAGAGGTTACCAACGACGGCATTGACCTGCTCCAGTACTTGCTGGAGGTGGAGATGAGCTTCCATGGGCGTATATTTGAGCTCGGTGATCAGCCGGTCGATCTTGTTCAGCACCAGACACGGCTTAATGTGCTCCAACCAGGCCTGACGCAAGACTACGTGGGTCTGTGAGAGAGAATGAAGATACAGGTGATAACAGGTAATCAGTGCTTCTCAACTTTTTTAAGGATTGAGTCAAGGTCCATTTCTAATGTAAGAAAGTTTTTGAGGCCACTTTACAAGAAAGTAAAATGAATGGGAGAAATAAAAAATGCCTCTCCAACAAAACTGGTTGAAAGACATACCAATGCATGCACCAACTGGAGTGTATCTCCAGGTTGGAAGGATTTATCTTGAATTTATTTACTTAAGCCAAATCAAGCCTGAACATACTAGCATCTTGTTTCTCACAAGCCCTGATATAAATGAGATCCCATAGAAAGCTACACAACAGATATGTGTGTCACAAGGCATACTGATGGAAGTTATTTTACAATGGGTCAACTTTTGACTACAAAATTTTCACAGTAGAATCCTTGCACGGTTTACTTGATTCTAGAATAGTTTCACCCCAAGTTGAGGACTACCCCCAATTATGTCATTTACCTTTACCTGTTAGAAATTTTCTGAGGCCCATCTTACAAATTATTGAGAATAAATGACAATAATATGGGACACATATACAGAAAACAATGCATGGTTTGGTGCTTGGTGCTGCATTTACTTTTTATCTAGTCTGTAAATTGCACTTTAACATACATTCATACTGCTCGCGTACAAAATCCTAAGAAAAAATAAACAATTAAATCACAATGGAGGATGAGCACTGTAAGTGCTGGATTGAATTAATGTATTATGTATCCAGTGACCAGGGTAATAATAATGTGTATGTGTTATGATACTGTGGTAGATAGAGCACTACAAGAACCCATTATTGTTATTATAATCTTTGCATGATTTTACTTTTGTGTCATGTTCTCAATGCACAAAATACTCCACACTTTCCACACAGTGAATATTCCACGTTTCCAGTATCTGAACTTTGCAAAATGCAAGTTTATAAGTGATTTTGCTTGAAATTCCAAAGCCATCAAAATCGTCAAACTCATGGATTTTCATTTTCTGTAATATTATTAAGGGGAAATAGCAGGATTAGAAGCGGTCCTCACTTTCGGATAAAACTGCTTTTGAATCAAGTTCACTGTTCAAGGCCTTTGCAGTCCACATTTTGTGGTGAAATATTCATAACTTTTTAAACAATCACCATCAGTACTCATTGTGACAGGCAAATTTTTATCAGGGCACCGTGATAATATAATACTGCTAAAGGAACATGTATTTCTCCACGAGTAACCAAATTCAAAACAAATCCTTCCAGCCAGGAGATACACTCCACTTGGGTATACATTGGGATGTGTTTCAGCCAGTTTGGTCCTTGAGGAATTTTGACTTCTCCCAATTATGCTAATGCCCTTTAAAGGTAAATGACATGATTGGGGGTAGTCCTCAACTTGGGCTGAAACTACTCTAGAATCAAGTAAACTACGCAAGGATTATCCTGTGAAAATCTTGTAGTCAAACGTTGACACATTCTAAAACAACTAACGTTAATTATCCCTCGTGGCAGGCAAACCTGCTGTATGGCTCTCTACGGGCCTTATTTTTATCATGCCCCGATAAAATTAAAATACTAGTATGTTCATTCTTGATTCTCTTTAAGTAAACAAATTACAGACAAATCCTTCCAGCTGGGAGATCCACTCCAGCTAGTGTACAGTTTGTATACATTTCAACTCATTTGGTTCTTGAGGCATTTTCAAGTGTTCCCAATCATGTCACTAACCTTTAATAGATAATCTACTAACCTGTGGGCAGACTCCTTCAACCACATCAATGACCACCAGGGCCCCTTCACACAACCTGACTGCCGTCGACACCTCACTGGAGAAGTCCACGTGTCCGGGTGAATCGATCAGATTCACAAGATATTCCGTGTCTGTACAAGTAAGAGATTCAATTAGATATCATATTTTGGATTACATATCACATTTTGGATTAACACTGTAGTAAGGGCTCATCAAAGGAAATCAGTAGTATATTTAAGAGAGGAAATTCGTCAAAGCTCTCACAAAACAGAGGAAAAAGATGAAAAGGACAACAAAGAATGAATCCCCCCCACCCCCCGAGATGGGAGAGGAGGAGGAGGAGGAGAAGAAAA
>JZLH01S0155176.1:0-22467 GCA_001188425.1 Eucidaris tribuloides
AAAATTAGATATGATCTGAGTCAGTATATTATCATATTGACGGAAAACATACTTTTCTCTCTAGACGTGGGACGGGCAGAATTCCGTCAAAACTCCGAAATTTCGCGTGCGAATGTGTTTGTATGTATTGGTGTGTTTACGTCATGAAAGACAATTAAGTTGTGTCAGACCAGTGTCCCCGGGGGATAATTCCTTTTGATAACAAACAACAACCCTACGTGCTTGAGGTTTTAACTTGACGCTGACTTGATCATGCATGCATTGTTAATCTTAAACGTTGTATAGAAAATTCAGGTCCGAGCCTTACGAACAATGACCAAATTAATCCAACGTTCACGCCTCCAGGTCAGCCAGAACGCGCAGACATTTCTAAACAATATAAAGGCGTTGTAATTAAATAACTGGGGTATTTAAATGGCCGTACTAAGGCATTCGTTTTTCTGATTTTCTATTGACAAACTAAATACCGCAGTGAGGTATTTAAATCTGTAGGTCTTTCAATTTTACGAAACATTCCCGATCACAATTGATTATACCTTTTACGCGTACAGTTGTCTATTCAGTAACAAGGACCCGATCCACGTACTGTCATACACCCGAACCCGTGAAGAGTAATTGCCAACAGAAAAAAAGACATTCGCTAATTCAAATTATAATAAGCAATAGAACAGATCACATAAAAACAAATAAATAAATCAATGAAATTAATAGTGGAAATCTTTCCTACACAACAATAAACATAACGTTTCTCTTATGTCAACAAGAATTCAAATACATTGTCAAATTTTGACCCAAAGCCACGCCGTAAGAAAAATAATGATCTGAGTCGTAACAAGGTTTCCCTGAAGTGACGGACTAACTTCGATAAATTCGTTCACATTAAAAATATATCGGCATTTTTTTTTTCAGTTACAAAATAATTCTGTTGGAGGCTGTGATTATTTACATGTACATGTAAGATGACCATAAAAGTATACGTATTAAACAGTTAGAAACCATGGTAAAAATAGAATTAGCAGTATATAAAACATTGCAAACATGTCGTCAAAGTTCATTCGCTTATACACAGTTTGGTGTAATTGAACTTTTTGGTTTATCAATTCCAGATCTATCTGTGATGTGTAGGACAGACAAATAAGGAAACAGATATCTAACTTTTCATTTCATGTTTATCGTCACTTGCTCCATGACAAACTTGGTAACTTAACTTTATTGATATTTCCAACCTCATGCCGTTTTCATGAAAGTGAACGCCTTGCAAACATGCCCCGTCTGGACGCATTCGTGCGATAATACTGTTTCAGTTCAGTGCGCAGACATGAACGGCTACTTCATTGACCAAGCAGGATCTTAAATGGTTGGTAAGCGGAGGAGCTTATTATATGATCATTGAGGCGTACCGTGATCCTCCGCAGTCAACTCGCGGCATGTGGACCCGACCGTATCAATAGGTTTGAAACGCATTTTCTTAAAATTATCATCTTCTGCGGAAGATTACACTTTCTTGCGGTTAATAAATGCTTACATCACGTCGCCAAAAACAATGAATATGACAAATTATACATCATTTAGAAAGCTTAGACCATTTAGTTCTATTCATCAAATCTCAATTTTCATGATCTGCGACTTTAGCCTCCATTCGACAGAGCGGGTCAACATATATCTTCAGGTTCAACTACTGCCAGAAACATTGTATCCGAGGCCGGCTCACCGAGGTCAAGGACGAGGCCAAGGATTTTTCGATGGTCAAGGACAGGCCAAGGCTGGGGTCTAAAAAAGGCCGAGGCCGAGGACAAGGCAAGGATTTTCTCCAAGGACAAGGACAGGCGAGGGGTCGGAAAGGCCGAGGCCAGATCCGAGGCCAGATTTTTGGCCGAGGCGGACGAGGCCAGACATGTTATTGGTAAGGCAGGTCAAGCACACTCTCAACAGAAAATATGTCATTTCATGCTTCTCTACTGAAGGTTCTATGTTTGTGCTTGTTCTTATTGTTTAATCTTCATGGTGTGACCCCTCAACTCTTTCATACACACAAGCATACACTTATATCAAAGGACATTACTGGAGCTCTCCTACATTCTCATTTGTGATTTTTGTGTACTTGTCTTATCAATGATGACTATGCTATTAGAAAACTACACCCAGCCTATAATAAGTGCCACAAGTTGATACACTCACAAGATAAGAGAAATCTGTTATAAAGAACAATATAGCAGTTTGTCAATGTTTAGCAGACATACCTACATTACATGTACATGTATCTCCACACTAGCATGGCAATCGACACGCGAACCCGTTATGTAATTGCAGTTGACACTCGCAAGGTGTAAATAACAATAGGAGCAATTTGGGGATATGTTTAGCGACATATCTAGTTATCTACATATCTTCACACGTTAGCATGCCACCAATTCAACCAACATGAACTACTGGCATTCAATATGAAGCACTATGTGTTAGTTTTGTTGGCTTTCATGGCCTTTAACCCTATCTCTGCCGCGGGGTATTTGGGAGATCATATGGCGGGGGGGGCGCCTCAAGGTCCCCTTCAGAGTCTCGGCGTCGGACCGCCGCATCGCGCATGAAAATTCGGCACGCAGTGTCGCCGAGCGACTAAATTCTACAAACAGTTTGTTTTTTCTGAAAATTGTTTTTGTTGAATTATGCTGAATTTATGTGTTAATTAATCTTGTGAAAGCTATATACTTTTGCCCTAAACTTTTTTATTGTTGTTGCAATTTGCTTATTTCTTTGTTTTTCGACCTTTTTGTTTTCTATTGGTTTTTTCAGCATGAAATTTTTGTCAGTGGACACTTGGTGCATCATAAACAGCATTAAATTAGTAATATGAATCAATAAAACGAAAATATTCATACATTTATGATTTGGGGCTGAAAACACAATTTGTAATTGAAATTGTACACCAAAATCATGTTTTGAGAATTTTTGCGTGCCGACATGCATGTACAAAATATACGTACTTCGGAAATGTGTACCCGTCGGCCATGTTCGACTTTGGTCTTAAAAAATGTGCGGAGGACTCGAGGAGCGCAGAAAAGTCGTATGAAACGATCGTGGCTAAAGCGTTTCGCATTGCGGCATATCGCGAGAACGCTCGAGGGGGCGGAGGACCTCCCTAGACACCCCCCCCCCCCCCCCGCCAGAGATAGGGTTAATTCTTGATTGTCTTCAATTCACAATCATTATCTACATGATAACTGGTGAATTTTACTGCAATACAGAATGAAACTTAGCCTCAAAGCCTTAAAAAAAACAGTAGGCCTATGCGATTTGCAGTTTCTCAAAATACACTGGTGAAGCAAAATCATGTCAAGGCAGATGCGGGAATCTTCAAACTGTTAACCCACCCGATATATGAGTGCTCAAGCGTACGCATTTTACCCCGGATTTTACCCGGCCTCGCTCCAGGATTCCGAGGATTGACCCAAGTGTCCAAGGACGAGGCCGAGGGTTTTTCTCCGAGGTCAAGGACGAGGCCAAGGCCAGGATTTTGGCCTCGAGGCCGGCCTCGAGGACGAGGCTGTCCTCGAGGACTACAACACTGGTACTTTGTCAGCAGTGGGGATTTGTGTAACAGATATGTCCAAAACGAAGTGTTCTATTGTTTTCAACTACTCTCTCCTGTACTGTAGTGACATTTTTAGAATACCATCTGTTCACAGGTTTGAAAGCAGTTGATCTTAAAATGTTGTTGTTCTGCAAGTAATCAACCAGTACTGTGTATTCTCTTTAAGGTACTAATAGATGACACTG
Source organism: Eucidaris tribuloides (assembly GCA_001188425.1). NCBI lineage: Eukaryota > Metazoa > Echinodermata > Echinoidea > Cidaroida > Cidaridae > Eucidaris > Eucidaris tribuloides. The sequence goes on from JZLH01S0155176.1 coordinate 3,775, forward strand.
CTCTGGTTACTTATTTCAAAATGTCATCATTATAAAATACATGTATTTACCTGTTCTCTCTGGTACAGCAACTGATGATGCTGTCTCAAGAGATTTTCATAGTACATGGAGTAATTCTCATAGCTGCCCTTCTCCCGGTTCATGACGGCATTAGCCAGCCCAGCCAGGGTGTTATTCAGCTGCTCGGACCTGAAGATGACCTTGTCGCCATCACGTTCCGCCATATTGTGCAGAGTGCGGGAGAAATCTTCGGCGATGTGTGGTTTCGGGATCATCAGGCGTTCATTGATGACCTAAAAAGCAAGAGGTAGTGAGGAAATTTCAGGGTTGATGTATTTGAAATGAATTAGTTTGATTGATTAAATCATAAAATCTGTATGATTATACAATACTGTGATAAAATGAAAATAGTATTCTGAATATTGTTACAACTTTGATCTGTTGCGTACCAGTGTTGTGTCGAAGTCGGCCTCGAGGCCAATTTTTGGAGACCTTGGCTTTGGCCTCGATCCGAAGCCCTGAACAAACCATATGGTAAGGTAATGTTTGGACAGCCTTGACTTCGAAACTTGTGGCCGCAGCAAAACACTGTTGCACACACAACAAATAAAATATAGTCTAATCCATTTTGACTAGTTTTATTGACCTATTACTTTCCTTGCAACAGTCAATGTGTTCATTATTTACTTCACCTTAAATACTTGGGAATAAATCATTTAAGGCAAATAGTGAACACACTTTGACTGTACCTTGGAACAAAACATTAATTTCTAAACCCCCAAAATTGCACAAAACCACATGAAAATATTTAAAAATAAATATGTATTGCTAGAAAAATGCCATTGTACAGTAATTGTTCATGTAGTGATATATGCTTCTTCTTGTGTAAAGAGTATACAACGTCCATTACCCACGGCATTGAAAGAGTGATATTTGCATTATTATTTGCCCCATGGACTTACTGGTCTCTTCCACAAGTCCGTAGGCAGGTTGCCCTCCTCCCTGGACCGCTCGGCCACAACGAGGGCGTGCTCACGGGCTATCTTCCGCTGGAGTTCATGGATCATGTGATGCTCCAGGTGATCCAGGAGTTTCACCAGCTGCTTGGCTCTCAGTTCCATCTCTGAGGCTCCTTTGGGAGCTAGGATTGGCTCCGAGTTCATCACCATGCCTTCGTACAAATCACCCTGGAAGACGAATTGACATGAAAAGAGAAATATTACAAGTGTCACAAGTCAATACACACTGAAAAATTCTTTCCTATGTAATAAATGATATCTCGCATCTGTCTGACAGTCTGCGACAAACTGACAGCCACGACATCATGTGCTCGCAGAGGCCATCCAGTAACTCCAGCATTTAATATACATTACCCTATATGTGTATAAGGTAAGGAAGTCATAATGCAGCTTTGTCTTGCACTTCAGTGAATATGATGAAACAATAAGAAAATACTGTTCTATCTTTGAAATGGCAAAATGAAGACCTTCAATAAATTCTTCACATAAATATTCAATGTAAATTTTTCAGATGCATACATTTTCATGGCGAGGTTGTAATTAGATTAAAGGTTTCCACTACAACCATATATGTTGGAAAATCTCCACGTTCTGGTCAGAATGCTCTGTTTTTCCAACATACATGTCCATACCAGAAACCTTTGATCAAATTATAAATTTTTAACACTGTATGGAATTACATTTGCATACACCAATAAAAGTTGTAGTTGAGCAAAGATCAGCCATTTTGTTCTCACCTGACCATATCTTCTTGCGATACTCTTCACTACAGGATACAGGATCTCTATCTTGTAGGTTTGACTAAAGTGAAAAAAAAAAAGTAGAATGATTAAGATGTGCAAAATTTTCTCAATAAATACATGTTTGTAATATGCCTCATTCATTTATATAAAGAGCAAAGCTATTGGCTACCAAGAAGACATATTGGCCCACATTCTATTAGATTGAATAAAATCTAGGATAAAACTTTCAACAGTTTGTCAGTACATGAAACTAATATCCACGTGGCTTGAATGACCTCTCATATCTGACAAATCAAGAGTAAAATAACAATGTATATCAATGCTTAAATAACCTAAAGTTATGTCATTGAATGCTGAATACAACAGAATTCATGAACATAAATATAAGTTAAGTTGCAATAAATACTTAAATGACAATTGAAGTTATCTATCAGATTAAACTGAGCTCAAGATATCGGTAAATGCATCTAACATTACACAGTACAAGTTAACTCTTACCAAATGATTGAAATAATTTCCCTTTAGATTACTAGCCATGATCCAAATTAAAGTTTTGATGTTATGTTTCATATGTGTCTCATTCATCAAATAAGAATGTGGAAAAATAGACTACAAATACTTCATCATACAATTTGTATTTTAGTGCATATATGTATTGTACATTTTGGAATAGAATGTCGAATCTTTGCCTCCCAGTGGTGATGCACAGACTACTCTTCTACTTAAACTCATTTTCTGATTATCAGTTATATTTACCAGAATTTCCTGTATATACTTGGAGTGTCCACTTCCTCAATGCCCAGTTTACGCTGACCCCATTCCGTTTTGAATACTTCCAGTCGCTTCCAGAGGAGCAGGAAATCCTTGAGTAAGGAGTAAGCCTTGACAGCCTCCTTGGTGCGTGAAAGAGCCTTCTTCTTGGTAGAAACAACTGACGGGCAGATAAATCAACAAATAAACACCGTTTGTGATCGTCGAAATATATCTGTCTCCTCATACCATTGTTTTAGTGCCACAAACATCTACAAAGCTGACAGGATAACAGGATAAATCTATTTAACTTTTGTGGAAAAGTAAGCCAACGATTATAGGCATTCAAAAGTGAGTTATTATAAAATAAGCAACAGGGATAACTTGTTTAAAGGCAGTGACTTTTATTTGCACACCATAAGATTTTTGCTCATACTTGATCAAACTGTTGATTGGTACATAAAAATGCAACATTCAAAATTTGAGATTCATACCTTCTTAAGTTGTTTAAATGTAAATGGTAGATCATTACAAATTGGGCCATTGCTCAAGTTGTATTTTTTAACCCAAGTCTAGCTTTCAGACATTGGATGTAGCTTTCACCTACAAATTTTGAATTTGGTACAGTTCAACCATAAAAAAAAAGATTGCTTGACAATTCTCCCTATCGCATATAGCTCTCCAAATCTGAACGTATGTGGCGCTCTAATTTTTTGACCCATCATTCTTGGGAAATAAACTACCGGTTTAAGCAAGCGTGATACACATTGAATGCTAAAATACTTGTGGATCATGTCAAAATCTTTCTTATAATCTTGCGAATAATTTTTTTTTTTCAAGTCGTTCATTCATATAACAACCCTTCCATTTAGGCCATGAACGGAGCCACCGGCAGTCCTCACACACCGGCGTTCGTGTTCCGACTCGGTGTGTGCGTGGTCGCATTTCTCTCTCACGGGGTAAATATTCGCGGCTTTCCTGGCAAGGGTTTTCAGTTCATTCCTTCGTTTACCGGTCGTAGGAACATTTCTTCTACTAAGAAAGTCCTTTATTCGCGACACAGACATTCTCCAAAATTGTTCATTACGTCAATCCATGTTTGCTCGGGTATAAGATATTGATATTACGAATTTGACGAGGTTCGAAATGACATGTTTTGTGCGTTTGACTGTACGATTTACTTGAACCGGAAGTATACATCCCAAGAGCGATCGATCAGATATCGGTATCGCGAGGTGATATCGCTTGATATCGGCTATATGCGATAGGGAGAATTGTCCATCTGTACGGGTGTGAGTTTTTGACCTTGTAACCTATGATCAGAAAACTACTCAGTTTTCACTACATAATACACAAGTCAGGTTAGCAATTAAATTTCAACGAGCGACGTGTCACAACTTTACGTCATTACATTCTGTTTGAATTTTATCAGCCATTATTTTCACGAAACCTGGCTTTTCAGCCCCAAGACTTTTGTGAAATGTGGAGTATTTTATGTGATTCTTTACATTACAAGTGATTTTAGTTTATTTGGTCAATAATTTTTATTTGCACACCAAACTGTCTTTTCTCACATTCAACCAAACTGAAGAGAAGTACATAAAAATGCAGTGTTCAATTTGGGATTTATACCTTTTACATTTGATGTGTTGATGTGTCATGTGCAATATAAAAGCCATCTATTATTATTATGATGAAGTTTATTTTGGGTGTGCAAATCATGGACACAGTCATTATGTATTATTATCTAAATAGGGGTTTTCAAGCGCCGTGATATGAACGCGCATCCCACGCGCAAAGGAATGCGCGTATACGCGCTGCGGTCAGACGAGGGGGTACATCGGAAAATGTTGTACAGCAAGGAAAAATGTTGTACGCATCCGGGAACTTTTGTATTTGTCACTGTCTGATGACTGATGTGCGTGGCTAACGAGTTGATCCAGTTTTCCATTTAAATAACGTATAACTGTTTAAAAAAAAATCTAATTTGATATTTTTTGGTGGATTTAGATAATAATGATAATATTGGATGGCTCATTTTCGGTGGACACAGAAAATATTGTACTCCTTATGAAAATATCGGACTCATCTGCGACTCGTCCAACATTTGTCACAAGTCGTACAATATTTTCTGGTGTCCACCTCAAAGCCATCCAATATTATATAAATGAACATCCCAGAGTGACTCTTACCTTCTTTAGACTCTTTGAGTGATATGTCACTGGCACTGGCTGGCCTGGAGTGGGTGGAGCTCCTCACAGTGGATGCGCTCTTGGGTCTGGATGGGGGCATCCCCCTGAGACCTCCATCCTCATCATCACTATCATCCGGTGACATGACGATGTCTTGCTGTCCACTCAGGAGTACATCTTCCATCAGTAGAGACACGCCCAGAATCTCCCCATTAGCAACGTGTCTACACCACAGGGAATGAAGAAGTGAGTGGTAGAGAATGTGAAATAGCCGGTAGGTTGACTACTCAGGAATGCCAGTTAAAATTTATGAGAGGGCCAGGAATTTGCTTACAATATGACCTGAAAATTAATTGCCAGGGCCTGAATTCAGGATTTTGCCTGAAAACACGCACCCCTGATTACTCAATTGCAGGTTTTAATTTTCGACTGCTGATTAATATGTTTTACACTTCAAGACATATGCTGAAGAATAATGGGTAAACTTGATTGACAGGAATTTTATCACCAATTTGTCATGTTACCTACTTTCCATAAATTAGATTGAATAAACATTCCACCTGATTATTTGACCAACATAAATCCTATGATGAGTAGCATCCTATATACAAAATAGTATTGCATACAAATTCTTTTCATTTACTATATTATAAAAACTTGAAACTTTTAGCACCTAGAATCTTTTGTATCAGTCAAAATGTTGTATATTATTATTATTCTTCAAGTGATTCCATACTAACAATATGCATATTACTAAATTCTAAGAGGCTTTTTAATGAAATGTGTACCTTATTATTAGCTACATAATGCAGTGATTTAAAACGTCATTATATTGTTATTATTCTTCAAGTGATTCCATACTAACAATATGCATATCACTAAATTCTAAGAGGCTTTTTAATGAAATGTTTACCTTATTATTAGCAACATAATGCAGTGATTTAAAACATCATCAATTAATTAAACTCATTAAATGAATCCCTCCATCAACCCATCTATCGATCACTCAATCACTCACTCACTCACTCACTCACTCACTCACTCACTCACTCACTCACTCACTCACTCTATCAAGCACTCACTCAGTCCATCAATCAATTACTCCCTCATTCAGTCAATCAATCAATCAATCAATCAATCAATCAATCAATCAATCAATCAATCAATCAATTAATCAAACAACCAATCAATCAAACAATCAATCAATCAATCAATCAATTAATCGAACCAATCAATCAATCAATCAATCAATCAATCAATTACTCCCTCACTCAGTCAATCAATCAAACAATCATACAATCAAACAATCAAACAATCATACAATCATACAATCAATCAATCAATCAATCAATCAATCAATCAATCAATCAATCAATCAATCAATCAATCAATCAATCAATCAATCAATCAATCAATCAAAATCAATCACCCAATCAATCAACCAAAAATTCAACTGATCATTATATTGTTTACATTAATACCTTCCAACATCATTGAGCCCAGACAGACAAAGTTGCATGTTGTGTTCTATCTGCTGCCACTGCCAGAACCTCAAAGGAAACGGACCTCGTCTGTATAACAAGAAGTTTAAGAACAATTGTATCATAAGGATTGAGAAATTCCATACTCAAAGGAGGAACAGATGATGACGATGCAGACAGAATACCGGAGATAGATCAATCTTCATCTTTGACATGGAAATGGATTAAGTTATAATCTTAACCTTTGAGGATGGTAGGTGGCTTGCACCACCCAGCCAGTAATATAGTCCTTAAATAAAATAACCTGCTTCTATTTTTAAGCACAAATTGCTATAATCATACATTTTTTATTGGTAATGTGTTAATGTATAATTGTGTAAACAATTAAATTATGAAAATCCAGACAGATGTGTGAATTTTGAAAGATGTACATGGGAAATTGTTTCTGGATTAAATTAATGTTAAAAAAAAACTCTCAGTCAAAAGGGTCAATAAAAGAAAACTATCAACAGATAAAATAAACAAAAGACTTAAATTCTGAAATGATTACCATACTATGATACATCAAGAATGCATTACCTGCCCAAGAATGCCCTGTAAGGGAACAATTCCTGTGCCTTGTAGTCACGTGGTTGAAGAGGTTCTGGGGTCGACATGTACGCATTGTAGAGAGTGGGTCGTTGAATGTTGCTCAGTTCTGGTAAGGCAGATTGCATGTTGGCTGTCACACTCTGATACCCATTCACGTTCTTGGTGGAGAGAAGGGTGTCACGCAGCGTGTAACGCACTGATGAGTCAAACTCCAGGAATAGGATGTCACGTCTTAAACTCAAGAAGTCTGCAATCTACAAACACAAGATAAATGTATAGAATTTAATACTTGCAAGATGGCCACAGCTACATAACACTACCCCAAAATTAGAGACGAGCAGAACGTATAATAAGCAGATGAACCCAATCAAAAAGAAAATATTTTAACTATCGATATATTACTCTTTGACACTTCGTCACATTTATTTAATATTATGTGTAAAATAGTTCTCAAGCCAGTGCACATAATCAAGAATCAATCACAACATTCTTCCAGTAAGGGATTTTGCTATATCATTGTAATGGCCTGGGTGAAATTTGCAAAATATTGTAAAAAAAGTGTCCATGTTCCTTCAACCTTCTGACATGCTATTAAGTTGTTGTTTTTAATCCAAAGAACTACATGTATAAAGTTACAGTTCAACTCATCTTCATACAGGACCTTTTTTCATCTTTCTTAGGAAAGTTGTTTGTTGTGTGTTTGTCTGACTGTTAAATCACTGAAATACATACCATCAACTACAGTCTATTATCTGTTTTCTGGTTAGAACATATTATGTACTGACCTGCGTGGGGTCATGTGGGTCTTCCATGTTGTTAATCTGTTTCTGAATTTCTCTAAGTTCAGAACAGATCCCCTCCGTACCTCCCCAGTCAGCTGTGATCACCTCCTTCTTCTGTGAGCCAAGCCTGAAGAAAATAATTTATTATGAGATAGATAAAAACAGTGATTACACATTAAAATGTTTAAAGACGCTATATAACACTGTGGAAGACCCGTTTAAAAAATTGTTGAACTTTGCTATCTGACATATCTGACAGTGTTTGAATGGACAAATAAACACCCTAGAATACAAACATTTTGACAGTTATGCTGTCACTAGTACAATATGTGCAGATACAAATTGGCACATTAATTTTATCTTGGCCGATAGGAAATTCTGCAACACGGCAGTCTATGGGAAAAAGCTGGAATGGTCTCTCAATGATTTTCACTTTTTTAAAGCACTTAATGATCGTTTTAAACTGCAATTTTTTCAGGGCTTTATTTTTAGTCCGTATCAGAGACACTGGTAGCATGGGAAATCATGTAGCTCAAATTTTTAAACTGGAAACATTGTTATACAATGCCTTTAAAGTAAAATTGGGAGAAATCAGACAATCTCCTCCTGTCAAATCTTTACAACTGTCACACAAGGAGAGTATAAGAGATCAAAATTATTTTATAAGCATCATGCTTTAAAAAAAAAAAGGAATGATGATCTCAACCACTAAAGTATATTAATATGATGGGATAAAAGTAATTTCACATTACAAAATTAGTAAAATCAAGGGGTTTTAAACACACACAGGAACAACGATGCATATTAGACTCAACAGATATAGAATAGAAGTCTGCTGATGCCCCACAGTTAACATAGACAGTAGCGGACAAAACAAAAATTGGCTTATCTGCAAAACAAGATCATTTGTTTTTATTTTACTTGTGCTTGTCTAGCCTGAAATGATTAATATGGCTGAAAAGTGTGATTTATACACATAATCAATTTGTCACTGATGTCATGGCATTATGTAATCATAAAGGCAATTTTGAACGTTATTGTTATGACACTTAAATACCATTGACAAAACATGTATGTCGGCATCATAGTAACTTCAAAAAGACATGCATATGTTGTTACTCCATGTATTGGAAATGACTCAGTAAAATTTCACATGAATATCAAAACTATTGATGTAGCTACAAAATGAAATTGACATACCTTGCCTGAGAGCTCCCTAGTTTTGAATGAGCACAGAGATATTGGAGGATGTCATGAAGAGCAGCGATGATTCTGAGGGAGATGGACAGCGCCCTCACACAGGTATCTTCATCCAATGACTTAAACATGATGAGAGTCTCCGTGTGGTGAGGTAGAAACCACAGGTTGAGTAGAGTTGATCCATCGGCGGATAGAAGACGTCTTGGTCTCTTCTTCAACTCCCTACAAGGTAACAAAAATAATGTACATATGAAATCTACTTAATGATGAATAACATGAAGATTACAAACTTGTTAGGCTTTCGGAGAATATATTTATATACTAGTATATCAAACCAGTCATTACAAAGGTTTCTGATCTGTCCTAAGATTATTCCACAAAGCTGTGATATTTCATCTTAAAATAATTTTTTGAAGAATAATAAATCCATTGTTGTGTAGACATGTATTTAAATTGGCACTATGGTGGTTTAATTACCTTCATTTGAATGCCTGTTTGTTTGTCTTGTTGCTGAAATTTGTTACTATTTGTAATTATAGTTTACACTTTTTCTACTTGATAGGACACTTGAAGTGAAGTGAAATGTTTCAGTCTGATATTTATCCACATAAACATAAAACTACATATACCAACTGAAATAAAACTTTTATGAATGTATTTGAAAATAAATGAAAACATTTAAAGTGGTAGGTTAACATTGTGGAGCTTCAATTTAAAAAATTATCAAATTTTGATATCTGAAAATACATAGTAGTGTTCATATGAACAAATAAACACCCTAGAATAAAAAAGTTTGGAAAGTTACACTGCCAATGGCAAGTTATGCATGAATAAACAATTAAAACTCAGGGCAAGTTTAAATAGCCTAGGTATACACACAGTAAGTCTATGGGAGAAAATGGGCAGGTGAATCTGATCAACTTACAATTTTCACTTTTTTAAGGCACTAAATAATCATTTTGAAATACAATTTTTTCAGGGCGTCAATTTTAGACCTTATTAAAGACAATGGAAGCATGGGGAATCATGTATCTCAGATTTTTTTAACTGTGGTAAATGTTAGCCAATACCTTTAAGTTTCTCATGGTTTGTTTATTATAACTTCCAAGAGACCACGAAATATACTACATACCTTGGGTTAGTCTCCAATCCAGGCTTGTCATCCTGGGGTGTTTTCTTCTCATTGGTCAGGCCACACATGAAGTGGTTGTGTTTGACCGACTTAAATTCATCCAGCAGTGTCATGATGCTGTTGATGTAGGCTATGATCTGACCACGCAGGGAGTACTGCGACACACGTCACATAAACCGACGACAAAACTTCTGGACGAGCTCCCTGGAAGTGGGAACATTTCACAAGCCCATTTAAAAGGGAATTCCCTTTCACAAAATACGTCACGAAGCATACAGTCTTTTATTAGTAAAGTTTTACACTATACTTTGTCCAACTATGAAATACATGCAGACACATTATGTCTTGACAATTTAAGCCTAACTTGATAGGACCCACAATTTTTGCTACTTCAGAAATTAATTACAAGGAAAAAGTATAACGTCTAGACACCTTGAGATCATATCAATTCATGTTGTCATCTTGTTCAATTTTTTTGAATAATGTATCAAAATGTAGCTTGTAAGGTGTTCTATTTAAACCTGCAATAATCTGAATTTTGATATCTGACACTAAGATCGTGGTTTTTCTAGATCTGGTCACATATAGTAGGAAACTCAACATTAAGATTCAGAGGCAGCTCATTTGTGAAAAAGCCTGTAATTGTAAGTATAACTTTTACCGCAAGAGAATATTCCACTCATAATGATATTTTCTCCCCAAATTTCAACCTCTGCAACTTTCTCCAGATTTATGGATGACAAAGTGCTATTAGGCATGCTTACCTTTTTAGTTTCTCCACCTCATCTGGGTTTTTCATGATGGTCCCCATACTGGCTTTCTTGTGTAAGAATTCATTCAGCATCACATCTCTGGAAGGAGTCTGACAAAATATATGTGAAAAATTAAAATCAGAATATATATGAATGTTAAGTGTGATATATATATTGCTTTTAAAAATATTGGTTTTGATGTCCATATTTGAGTTTACAAAAATGGCGAAGTCCAATGTAGCATTAAAAGTAGTGTGTAGATTTGGTAAATGGTGAAAAATGAAATATGCTCCCGTTGTGTTTTTTTTTAGATAGACCAATATCATCTTTAATGTCCTGAGCATCACACACTCTGGAACGCTTAACTTTACCAAGGAAGATAAATGCTGTAATATATATTTATGTATAATAAATAATTTGGTCAATTAAATCAATAGAAATCAACAGAAACTCAGTTATTACACTACTGAGATCAACACAGAAACCTTCCCAGCAGATGGGATACCTAAACATTGTGTGAAACATCCATGTGGCTACCTATACAGCAGAGCAAGCATGAATCCATCTGCATATCATTACATCTTGTTACCCTCCTTTGCATCCACCCATCCCTTTCCCTCCCCTGAGGATGCACTGTAGTATAATTGTATGATACCTATGTGCCACAGTTGGGACTCCCATTTTCAGCCATAATTTCAGCTCCAGAGCATCACAATTTCAGAAGCCACATTTTTTTTTCAATTTTCTTTTCTGTTCCAGAGACCCCTAAATTTGCCTTTCTTTGTTGTAATGCCTTCCCCAACGGCTGCTCCAGAGCATCGTACTTAAGTTTCCCAAGCAATTCTGGCCCAGCCATTATCTTAGCTCCAGCTCCAGAGACCCTCAATTTTTTGCTCAAGCCAGTTCCCGAGCCCCCTATTTCTAACTTCAACGTGGCACATAGGTATCACATTATAAGTCGAGTCGAAACCCCCCCCCCCCCCGGTTCCCTCTCAGTACTAGTAATGCAACACAAAACACAGACTCCTTCTTTTTCAAGCTGCAATGATACAAAAGCCTCAGGATGAACGCTTTGTTGTTTCCATGCCACTCTTCAGCTTAGCGGCAAACACGACTTGACTGGGTGGTCACTCCTACCGTGCTGGATTTAGGGGTCAGTTTCATGATCGAGGCGAACGATTTTGTTTCAGCTGGTGACTTCCTACCACTTGATAGTAAGACGAAATTACACATTTATAAAACACAAAATACAATTATGGATTATGAATAGAGCAAAGAGACAAATTACAAATTACATGTACTTAGTTCAAGGAGAAAAGGAGTGGAAAGTTGGTCCATACTTTTCGGTTTGTATTTCAAACCTATGCACAGTTTGTACATGTACAAGAGTACATTAAAAGTGAATGTTGGTGATATATTCCAAAGACTAGTTTACATATTTTGAATTAAGATACTTGTTAATCATTACAGGATTCTGACTTCATGATTTTCCCCTGAGAAAGAGAGACAAATTTTTAGCAAATGAATGTCAACTTTGTGGGCAATATGAACATCCATTCGAATTAACATTCATGTAATATTGTACAAAAGTCATACATGCTATAAACATTATTAAGGAATGATGTGCATGTAATAATGATGAAGTGCTCTCATACATGGGTCTTGTATTACTCCTGGCTTCTCATAGGCAAGCATACAAAATCATCTTACTGGGCCAAATATGATAGTCATTTTAAAATTTCAAATTTTACAGAATCCAGAGAGATCTTTCTCATCCAGGTATATCAATCAGACACCTTCACACTTTAAAGTGATAGGCTAACATTGTGGAGCTTCAATTTAAAAAAAATGTCAAACTTTGATATCTGAGCTACATAGTAGTGTTCAAATGGACAAATAAACACCCCAGAATACAAAAGTTTGGAAAGTTACACTGCCAATGGCAAGTTATGCATGAATAAACAATTAAAACTCGGGGCGAGTTCTAATAGCCTAGGTGTACACACAGTAAGTCTATGGGAGGAAATGGGCAAGTGAATCTGGTCAACTTACGATTTTCACTTTTTTAAAGCACTAATAATCAATTTGAAATACAATTTTTTTTCAGGGCTTCATTTTTAGACCTTATCAAAGACACTTGGAGCATGGAGGATTATGTAGCTCACATTTTTTTAACTGTGGTAAATGTTAGCCAGTGGCTTTAAAATAGCAGTAACTCAAACCCCAAACAGGAGTGCAAAGAGTGAAATGCATATTCTGATAGCTACATGTACCTTTTCACTTCTTCCACCCTACTTAGTTTGCGTCGTAATCAGGTATTTTTGAAAGGTTCAAATTTGGCAGTAACATGGAAAACTATTTTCTTCACATTTAAGTATTGTGATATTCGTTACTTTTACAGGAAACGTAAGTAAGTAAGTAAGTAAGTGGTTTTTCTTCTTACAAAGTTCGTGGCTACTTTGATTAAGGCAAATCTAACTTACTTTGGTATGGAGGAGGCTTCTTCAGAGTCTATTTCCTTGAAGTAGGAACACACGCTGCCTTGCTGTACAGCTGCCAACAGGGCATTCTTATGAACAATCTGAGCCATCAGAATCACTTTCAGATTCTCAAGGCCCTTACCCTTCATGATCTGTTGCAATCAAGACAAAAAATAATATGAGAATTTTGAGTGGATATATATCATAACTAGAAATTTGGTGTGTCCATAGGACACAGATGCCCCCGCTTAACGCGATCAGTAAGCATTTCTCATTGAGTAATCATGTGGAAAGCAATCTGCATGAGCTGTGACCTTTGACCTTTGACCTGCGGATTCCAAATTCAAACTTGACCTGTATGTTAGTGTGTTCTACCTACACACCAACAATTGTAAAATCCGTCAAATATTTTTTAAGTTATTGTGCAGAAACCAATTCGCATATATAATGAGCTGTGACCTTTGACCTTTGACCTGCGGACTTCAAATTCAAACTTGACCTGTATGTTAGTATGATCTACCTACACACCAAAAATTTTTTAAATCTGTCAAATATTTTTTAAGTTATCGTGCGGAAACCAATTAGGGGGACGGACAGAAGGACGGACGGACGGACAGGTGCAATGCTTAATGTCCCCTCAAGATTTCGTCGGCGGGGGCATAAAAATGCTTGCAAACTGGTAACTATGAACAAAGGCTCAGGACAGAAATTGAAACTAGAAATACTTCTGATGGTAATTTACAGCCCCGCCCCATGTGCCGTTACTATGGCAATGCAGTTTCTGACACACTCAAAAATGTCTTGCACATTTTCATTCTAAGACATATGTGTGTGCCAAATTTGAATCACAATATTCCCCCGATTTATTGCCATAATATGCCATCACCATGGCAATGCAGTTTCCGACACATTCAAAAAATGTCTTGCGCATCTTCATCCCAAATCTCATGAGCATTGCTAAAGAATTGAGTAAGTAGTTTGATCCACAAGGTTTGCATCGCAAGGTTTTGCAACGCACCAATCAACCATCCGACCAACCAACCGAGCACATGCTGATTCCTATATACCCTATACTATAATAAAAGATCACAGATAAATATGTATCTTTTAAACATTGCAAGAAATATAAATTAAATCAAATTTGTATTTAAAAAAGATCAGAATAGCCAAGTTTACCTTGAGACATCCATCCTTGCTGCGGAAGCTGAACTGTCCGACATGTTTCTCATCAAGCTCCTGAATGGCTAGGAACAAATTGGCTGGAGTGTACCTAGAAAAAAATAATGCAAGGAAATTACTGCGGTTTTGGTTTCAGCAGTTAATAAATGAAGTTTCATATAAACAAAGATATTACATAATTGCGGAGTAATCTGATGATTTATAAAAGGGTTATTTGGAACTGCAAAGCAGTGTTAGTTTCATTAAACATAACAGAATTAATTATTTGACATTGTAGTTTCTAGATAGATTTAACAAAGTCTTATCATAAAATTGATCCACAACTATAAATCATTTGAAGAAAGTTTATGCAAACTGATCACTTTTCTCGAAACATGGACCTCTGCAAAACTTGGTTGTCATACACTTTCACACAATTAGAACAAAGGCCATTTCCAATGATAAAAGTGATTTTCCTCAATATTCAGATTCTCACACAAATTGAAAGCTTGATATTTGTTTTAACTTCTCACAAATGTGGGTTGACAAATTTGACTGTAAGTACAAAATCTTACACTCAGATCTTTCACATATATCAGACACAAACAATAGATTTGACTGTTATGAGTATTTGTCATAGATAAGGTCCCCAGTTTTCTGCGTTACGAAAATAGATAAATTTCATGGAATTCTAGAAGAACATGGGATCATGAAAAACATAATTATTACACAAAAAAATTGAATTGTGAAAATACTGGAAAAAAAAGAAGCATCAAAAAACCAATTAAAGGAAAGCATGCATCAGCGGAAAGTCTGGATTAAACCAGTTCGCAGCGTACAGCGACCGTGTTCACAAAGCTTCAAATGCGTCATCTGTACTGCCCACATAATACAGTGGATAAATTACACTGCTCTGTACACTTTCACTTATCAGTGTGTGCGAACTGAATTTGATCATTTTGTGAATTGCTTTGTCATATGTTTTATACATGTTACTGAAGAACAGGGAATTCAAAGTTTAGAACACGGAAGAACAAGTTGCATTTTAGAAAACAAAGAACTGGGGACTTTAGTCATGGACCATACCTGTCAAGATTGGCATCATCCTCCTGCAGGGCTGTCATGAAGAGAGGAGGAGGTTGGTCCGCATCTTCTTTAAAGGATGCAAACTCAAACTGGACGCAGCGTAGAAACATGTGGAACTCATCAAATCCCATCTCTGATGCTTGCACTTTGTACAGCTGGTGGTGAAATGATTCATCATTGTGAAAAATAATACTGAATTGAAGTATTACTTAAATCATTCTCTTTTCAGAGAACTGGAGATGACAAATTTGAATCACTGTATTATGAAAAAAATCCTCTTACTTCGAAGTGGTACTAATAATAGCTGTGTTCTTTATTTATACATCAAACCGCTTTTATTAACATTCAATCAAACTGAAGAAATGTACATAAAAATACATTGTTTAAATTTTGGGATTCATATGTTGTTTGTTTGATTTTGAAGTTTAAATGATAAATAATTCATAATTGGGACATTGCTCAAGTTATATTTTGTAACTGCAGTCTATAGGTATCACAATCTAGGTGTAGCTTTAAATTTGAATTTCGAACATGGTATAGTCCAACCACAGCAATGACTGCTTGACAATCGTCCAACTGCACTTGGGTGAGTTTTTGACCTTTGATCAGCAGGTATTCAGTTTGCACTAGATGATACATGAATCAAGTTTTGCAATCAGACTAATGGCTGTATAAAATTCAAATTCAGAGAGTGATGTTAGTCATTTTACGTTGCTGCATTCTGTTTGAAATTTATAAGATTTTATTTTCAGGAAACCTGACTTTTTAGCCCCAAGGCTTTTGTGGGAGGTGAAGATTTATGTGGATCTTTACATTATAAATTATTTTACTGTATTTACTTGACACGTCCATTCCGGGGTGTGCAAACAATGAATGCAATCTTTAAAGGCAAGGTTCACCCTGACATCAAGTTGGTTTTGATAAAAGCAGAACAATGAGAGAAACATATTAATGAAAGTTTGGCGAAAATCCACCAACGAATAACAGAGTTATGGAATTTTTTACTTTTAAGTTTGTGACGTCACATTGCGAGAAGCTCCCTATATGTCATGTGATATAAATTCCATAAAAGTGCCGTTTCCTCAGAAATTTGAAAATGATTTTACCTGTGCATTCAATATATTATCAGAAACATTATTTTATACATGCTTCTATGAAAAAAAAACCCATTCAATTATCATGAACCAATAAAAAATGGCAATTTATGAAATTTATATTACATGACATATTGGGAGCTGCTCGCCTGTGACGTCACAAATTTGAAACTTTGAAGCCTCATAACTCTGTTATTCTTTGGTGGATTTTCGCCAAGCTTTCATGAATATGTTTCTCGCATTGTTCTGCTTTTATTACAACCAACTTGATTTCAGGGTGAACCGTGGCTTTAAATTATTGTCTTGTGAGAGATCCTGAGATGAACAATTTGGATTACTGTATCTGTATCCCAGGGTACAGATTTTCATCTTGATTGTATCATTGCTAGGATAGGACTCAAAACTAAAAGTTCTGTATTAGGGAGGTACACATCAATAAAGCCATCACATATCATCAAAGAGAACGATAAAAGCCTGATATGCTGATTGACACTTCATCAGTTGAGAATGAGAAGGCTTTTAACTCTAAACCCTTTGGTAGAAGGTCATTAACAATGAACAAACCCTATGGCATTAGCGCCCTTTTCCTTCTCAAGGGTGCAGAGGTACGACCTTCTCAATTGACAAATTATCCTACTTGCCTTTTAGTGTTACACTCTGTTGACTTTTTGCAAGGTATTATAGATACATGTGGAAATAAATCATATATTTTTTAATGAAAAGGATTGTTTCATTTAAATACAGATATTTATAAAATATACACATAATTATATTTTCATTACCTTGGCTAGAACCTCCGTCTCATTTGCAGCCTCCAGTAATCTATGCCTCAATGTCACGGTCTATAAAGAAAAATAAAAGAAGTCAAGATTTGTCACCATGCAGTAGAAACAATATCTTTATCCAAGTGACATTGGTATAGCAGTTTAATTACATTTGACCAATTACAATGTATCTTTTAATTTCTGTTTTCCAAAGTACAAACTTACAAATAGGCATATATGAAAATAAATACAATGCATACAAAATCATACAGATCCAAATTTATCCAATAAGTCAGTATGCTATTTTTCACAGATTGCTGCCTACCATAACTACTACCCTCAATACCCGCACTTTTTTGCATAGATTGCTGCAGTTAAAAAGTTTTTACTTTTTTCTTTACTTCAAATGATGCTTGTGTCCTTAGAGAAGACGCTAATTAACCTAGCAATGTGTGAATTACATAGAATGATGACAGGCAAGGAATACTTTGTAAGGAAAAGAAATGAAGCACAAACATGTGTTGTAGGCAGAAATATATCCCATGACCTAGATTCAACTGCAAGATCATAGTAACAAAACCTGTATTTCTATATTGGCATTTTACTGCTGTGTACCACATATTTGTTTTAAAGGGACTGAATCGTGGCCATCAACCGGCCTGATGAGAACAAAACTCAGGGCCGTCACCCTGTTCGCCAGCTCCGTTTCGAGTTACGTACTGTATACGCGGTGGAGTGTTTATTTCGCTGCAGTACTCAGCGGACTGCGATGGACGCGCACGCTAATACGAAAGAGCCCGAATAATCAATTCGGCACGTTTCGGTAAATTTAGTAGGACCTCCACTCAGTTTGCTGCTTCTCATTGGCCGTACTGAATACACGACCTGCCAGTGCTCTGATCTGCTGCGTGCATCGTACTGGTTTCGCAACACATCAACACCCATGCGAAACGGAGCTAGCAAACAGGGTGACGGCCCTGAGTTTTGTTCTCATCAGGCCGGTCGATGGCCACGATTCAGTCCCTTTAACTCCACACTTCTGTGTTTCCATGCATTTATCAAGTTTCAAGTTTCAAGTTTCATTTATTTCACATCTCTCATAAAAAATACACAAACAAATATAAACATTTAAAAACACACAATAACAGTATCCAATACAAATTATCAAAATTGAATGATATAAAAAAAAATGCAGTGGATGTGGGGGGTCAGTTTCAAGCCATTGGCCTATCAAGACTGACCCCCTATGAACTACAATGTATAGAATTTAAAAAAATAAATAAATAATCGGACAAAGTACAGACAATGAAACACCTACATGTACATACAAAAACATACAAAAAACATTTACAGGCGAGTATCTATATATTGGATAGTTAATGTGGTATTGCATTTATCAAGGTCATTTTATAATTTCTTTTAAAACATGGTAAAGTACGGCAATTTCTAAGCTCATCGGACAAGTTATT
>JZLH01S0155201.1:802-14713 GCA_001188425.1 Eucidaris tribuloides
TTTAACAATCGTAATAATTAGTTTTCTCTATTATGTTTGTACTAGAAAAGGTAACAAGTGGTCATAATGCTTGAGCAACATGTATAGAATAATTACCAGTATCAATTGTTCAATAAGGAAAGCAAGATTTAGGGAGAATATCAATAAAGCAATCGTCATTATTATTCCCTTAGAATTAATTCAGCGTGTAAAGAGTTAAATCACGTGCACTGACGCTTATATTTTCCCACGCCATGGTTTAAACCAGGTTTAAACCATGGACTAAAAATAAACCACCTTTGTGAATTCCGGTCTTTTGGTTTTAAATTAACATTTTGAAGAGTATTTTCAAATGTTCAATTGAGTTGTTCTCAATTTTGTGATATACTGTGCCTACCGTACTCCTACACAGCATTTATTGGGAATACAGATCATACCCTTACTATTTTTGACCAATCCCCATGATAAGATATTGATGCACAAGATAATGCACATGTCAAAAGTAAAAACTGCGCACCTATATGTATTTTCATCATCATTTATATGCTTCAAGGGACAGAGATGCAGCAGAGCCAATAATTTTAGATACTTTGTTCCAGTAAGCAGGCCTGTATTCAAATTTCTGTTTCCAGAATTGCTGTGTTGATGGAACAAGAAGGAAAGATAACCCCAAATTACATCCACTAAACACCTTCATTGTATGTCCTATGGAACTTCAAATATATTTACAAGGAGCTTTAAATTCATCACGCATAAAGATGCTTCTGTCTTTGGTCAATGTTGGCAAACACATCTTGTGCATCATAATTGGAGGATCGGTGACTTCATGATGCCAATACCCTAGGCCTGCCACTACCCTGCACCTTCTACATGTATGAAGGCCTACTCCTTTACCATGCATGCTTATCAAAACCAATTGAAGTTGAATGATGAGTGCGCAAGGGTGAGTGCTGGCTCTACCCCAGGAAAATCTGTGTTTAAAAGCAGAAAAACCAAACCAACAGATATGAAATTGAAGAAAATCTGACAATAAATAAGAAAGTTTTGTCAATTTGCATAACATAAAAAAATTGATACAAACAGTTATATTTTGTGCCAACTGACATTTTGTGGTCGCGTGTTGTGATGAAGGTCATGCATTTCTCTAGATGTTATTGAGAATGCTGAATATTGTAAACCCATCTAATCCATTGAAAATTAATGACACAGTGAAACTAGAATTAATAGTTTGAATCAGAATAAGGACAGTTACCAACCAATTTAGGTGAGATATCCAATACACAGATGAAAATGCAATTTTGTGCCTCAATACAAAAGAGATTAAAACAAGCTTTGACCAAGACAAATTTTATTGTTTAAAAAAATGACAAATAAATAGACATTTTTCAACGTTCCACACAAATAACATATGTTTAACCAGGCACACGTGAAACAATGATTTTGATTGGCACATACTTATCAACTGAAAGTTGCAGTCGATGGCAAGTATCGAGCAACACCCCCTTAGTTAGTCTGGCTTAGAAAATTCAATTGTAGAATGAAAGTTGGATGTATCACAAGTTTTAGTACCTTTGTTTTCTACAAATTTGTGTCTTATTTTGAATATGTGTTGATTAATATCACATTTATCCAATTTCCTCCACTTTTTGAAATACATTTCACAACTAAAACTGTATCACACTGCATATATTCTTTGAGAAAGAGAAATTATTTCTGTGTGCATTGGCTAAAATCAGGCCAAGTTAATGTGAATGACGTACATCACAGCATGTGACCAAATAATGCCAGTTTGCATAGATTATAACTGCTTGAATCAATTTTGAATGTCATTCAAATAGTCATAACTTTCTTATTCTATTCATAGTCCGATTTTCTTGATCTGTTCGCGGGATTTTTCTTCTTTATATCAAATCCTGATTTTTCTGGGATGGAGCCAGCTTTTGAGGATACAGGGTTTTAGCACATTATACTTACATCACTACCTGTTCTAAAGGCAAGTTTACATTTTATTTGCTCCCAGATGGCAACAAACATTTGACTCAAATTAACACTAAATGGTTATAACTCGCAGAAAACAAAGAAGCCTGAAATACAATGATCGCTTGAAATGAGAGCAAAGTTACTTCCAGAATTATCAACTGAGCCATGGTTCATGCTGAGAATTACACAACAGCATTTACTGCTGATGCAAAAGCTCTCACCGTCGGCTTAACTGTAGCGGCCTGGCATACTTCGTAAACGAATGCGGAGAAGTACTCATAAAAACTCTTCAGAACTGATGGATAGTCAATCCCAAATACATAATATGACTTGAACAGCTTATCAAAAACTTCTACAATTGATCTACCACCAGGGACTGCAATGCTATCAAGACACAACCAAAATTGGTTTGGTTTGTTCTGGGGTCCCAAGGTCAGCATCAATGGTTGTCTTTTCCCCTCAGACTTTTGGTCGCAATTGCTTCCTCCACATGTGTTCCTTCTTGAAAATAATAATAAAAAAATATACCTAGTTGTTAAAGGCATATGCTCACGTTGTAGACATGTAATTTAAAAAAAATCAAAGGAGAGATAAATTATGTACATGAATGCCTTTCTGTCAACCTAAAAACTCTGAAACCAACAAAAAAATCGAAAGAAATGCTTTTGATACGTTATAATTGAAGATTTTATGTAATTTCTATCGTGCCGATAATAATTACAACACATAAGTGTATGGATGAAATTAAGATGGTATTTCCGGTCACTTTATATTTCACTTTTTGAAGCACTAAATAATGATTTTCGGACGCGATTTTTTCTGGGCTTCATTTTTGTAACATATCACAGGCGTAGGTGACAATTGGGATTGGGACCTCGCAGCTCTGATTTTTTAAAGTCAAATCAATGTTAGCAAATGCCTTTAATCGAAGTGAAACTAGAAATATTACTGAAGGTGATTAATACCCCCGCCTCCATGCGATGCCATGAGAACAATAGACAATCAGAACACACAAAGTTTGACCTTCATTGCTTGAATGCTTCATTTTGAACAAATTGAGTGGTTACCATGGCAACATTTTTGTTGTCTTGACACATCAGAGACATGCATTTTTTAACCTAAAACATTAATCCCTTGCATAACTACACCTAAAGACTATCATACATACCAAATCTGACCGTGATTCGTTATGTACTTTGAAGTTATTCCATCAAATATGTTTCATTAAAATTGTCGTTAATATGATAATGCATTCTGTGACAAAAAAAAAACGTTTTCTATCTAAACTTTTACCAAAACATTCAATATGGAATAATCTCCACAATATTTGAGCAATGAAGGTCAAATTTGGTACACATAATCACCATAATTTGGTACACTAACACCATAATGCCTACTTAATTTGATTTCAATTGCTTAAAAATTGTGTAAGTAGTTCACTCCAAAGTATTTTGGAATAAAGTATTTGGTTAATATCACGGCAACGCTTTTGTCCCATAATATTTGCATTGGTGTTTTCCATACCTATACCTATAGGTGATTATGTGTACCAAATTTAACCTTCATTGCTCAAATACTGTGGAGATTATTCCATATTGAATGTTTTGGTAAAATTATGGTTACCAAAACATCGCATAATCCAACAATAACAAAGAAATGTGTCATGCACATCTATACCTCAATGCCATTATATACCCCAATGCCAATATATACCACAAGTTTCATTTTAATTGCTTCAAAACAGGGAGGAGTTCGCGACGCAAGATTTTGCAACCGACTGACTGACCGCCCGCCCGACGAACATCGCGCTGATTCCTATATACCCCCTTCAAACTATGTTTGGTAAAATTAAATTGATTAACAATGTCCAATGTAATACAACTACAACAATGTGTGTACAAAGTCAAAGATTAGGCACTTTTGTTTCGTTGGAGGAACTTGATAGATGCAACCATTAAACATCTGTTAACATGAAAAAATCTCTAAAATATTTTCAGGTGATAGGGTGTAATTTTTTGTTTAGATTAACTCTGTATACTTACCGGTACATTGTGCACCAGATGTCTCACACCATCCGCTCTACTACAGCCTTGTCCTTTCTTTGCCATCGGCCGATGTAGAAGAAAGATGATAACAGACAAAGCGCATAGATCGGCTGCAACATGAAGGTCATGAAGAAATTAAATTTAACATCATGCAATTATTACAAGGAAAATATAACTTCTGTCTTAAAACACGTATAGACATGGAAATATAGTATTAATCAGTAATTGTGTTGTACGGAACCTACAGGTATTGCATTTCACAATGGTCTGAGAAAATCTACACTATAGAGTCTGCCTGAACTCTCCTGTTTAGCATGATGAAGGTGCTATCCTGCTCTCGCCTTACGACACAGGGAATGCCTGCCCAAGTTCCTCTGTATTGGTAAACTAATAGATGTCTAGTATGTAGTTCCTGTTCTAAAAAGCATTAGGAGTATGCAAATCACATCAACTTACTGTCAAATCCTTCAAATGTTTTCAGTAAGCACTGAACGGCGGGGCTTTCACTGTCATGTCCAATTTTGATGATTTTGTCTTTAAGTGAGGTCCACTTTTTCACAAGTTTATCTTCTTCCCCAAACATCAGGGAGAAATCCAGGCTAATACTAAAAAAAAAAAAAAGTACATAGTTATAGAAACGAAATTAATAAGTATACCAGTAAGCACGGGGATTGTGACTTTCAAGCACTCGAGAGGACACACATTTTCATCTCTTTGGATTGATTGCCTATGCACATCAGGATATCATAAGAAAACTCCTGGTTTATATGTCATCGGACGTATCTTCTCACTGTTGATCGTTTGTGGGATCAGTAAGGAACCTATGTTTCAACAGTTCTATTTTGGAGATCAAATAACTAGAAGATTTTGGCTATGAGTTTACTGAATAAGGCCAAGAAAAAAAAATGGCTGCCCTCTACCGACCAACCGACCGTCTGAAATGGTCTGACCTGACTTTTAGTAATTTTTTTTTTTTTATACTTTTTACTCAAATTAAAAATCATCGTAAAATTATTTCAAAAACATGGGAAATACAACCTGAAAAGTCGTTTTCAAGTTTTCTTTGACTTTCACTCCCTTCTAAGTCTTATTTTCAACATGAAACAAGTTTAAAACAAGTGGAACGCCTCTGGCAGTCTCGCCTGCATTACGCAAATCAATATAGCAGCAGTGCTGACTTTGATGGTCAAAGTTCATTAACCCTTAATGATCTTTGACGTTGACCATGTGATCCGCAACTCATGCAAAATTATCAGCAATACTTGAATAACATTTTGTCCAAGTTTCATGAAATAGGCCCTTATACTTTTAAAGTTATGACATTTAAAAAAAAAACAACTTAACTGTGGTCTAAGTTTACCATCCCTAGATGACCTTTGACCTAGATCATGTGACCAGGAAACTCCTGCAGGATGATCAGTGATACTTGGTTACCCTTATGTCCAAGTTCCATGAACTAGGTCCATACACTTCCTAAGTTATGATGACATTTAAAAAAAATTGAGCATATTCTAAGTTCGTTGACCCTAGATGACCTTTGACCTTGACCATGTGACTTGAAAATAATGCAGGATGATCAGTGATACTTGGTTACCCTTATGTCCAAGTTTTATGAACCGGGTCCATATACTTCCTAAGTTATGACATTTCAAAAACTTAACCTTGGTTAAGATTTCAATGTTGACGCCGCCATCGGAAAAGCGGTGCCTATAGTCTCGCTCTGCTATGCAGGCGACACAAAAACCCACAAAGATACATAAATTTAAAATAAACTTTTCCAACCACATTTTCAAAAATGGCACTCCAGGACAACCAAACAATATTTTTTTTTTTTGGCCTAATCTTGTTACAAACTAATATACACTCCACCTTTTAGCCAATTTCATTGGCATTTAATGTCTTTGTGAATCTTCTTTAAAGACACCCAAATACCCATACCCGAAGTACAATAACTATCTTACCAGAGCATTTATGTCATGAAATCTAGGGAATTCGTTGAAGACATCTGTGATTGTGTGATCCGTGTTTCTAATAAAACCTCTCCTGTATTGGAATGTGTCTTTGAAATAGGCAACATGTTTCGCCATGGTGGCATGACTTGGAGTCTGGTACTTCATCCAATCGATCTGTAATGAAGAAATTCAACTTGTGATATTTGGAAGTTAAATTATTTAGACAGTTGAGAAATAACCATCATTCCAATTTCTTGCACCAATCTATAATAATAAACTCTTTAACTCAAGTGATCACTGCTCCAGCTAATATTTTCACAGACAGATATTTACACGCATTGGGACAAGATTGACATTTTAGTGTGTTGTTATTTTCATGTGTTTCGTAGTATTTCCATACATATGAATATACATCCTACGAAGTGAAATTTTGGAGAGTTAAGCAGGCAAATTTCACAAAGATAAAACTAAAGCAAAAATTTCAGCTTACTGGTATACAGAGATACTATGATAATATGGATTACAAATGTAACATAATAGTGCTGCACGATATCGCATTTTTTTTAAAGAAATATTGACAAAATTTTTTCTATATTGTTTGAAGGCAATATATCGAATGACAAAAATGCGATATGGAATATTCATTAGCATTTAAATATCGGGATATTTCGATATATCGTAATATCGTGCAGCCTAATACCATTTTTGTACTGAATGGTCTCTTCAGTAGAATCTATTGTTATACTCATCACATGTTGAATTTAGAACCTCTATTTTGTTCTTGGATAAAACATACATGTATGATCAATAATACTAAAAAGGTTCATCATTGCAGGTAGACATAAACTTGCTGGAAATTTTCATTTGTCTCATTTGTAAGCCAGTAAATATTTTTGCAATAGTATTCACAAATTTCCTTGTTGACCACAATACATTGCGAGAGAAATGACTAATTTCCAGCAATTTTAACATAAATGTAGTTGTGAAGCTATTTTCCCCCTCAACATAGTGGTCTAGATTAATTCCCCGAGTCCACATGAGTTCAGCTCTTTAAAAGTATTCTAACATACACAATGTACCTTTTCTTGCACATCTTCTATGACAATGTCATTTGTTTCCATAGTGCCTTCTTTGGTCTGTTGTTCCTCACTTGTTTTGCATTTCGATGTGTTCCTCAATTTCTCACCAGTTGCCATACGAACATTCTTTAGTCGACTCTGTATGAATCCTGTTCCGGTTTTGGCAGAATAGAAATGTTCCTGTAATGAGCAGCAACAAAAAGAGATCTTCACTCAATGCATTACATGTTACAAATGTCTGATAAGACCTTACCAAACAAGCAAAAAACTTTATTTGAATACCTGATTGAAAGAGAGGCCCCAAGCTCATTTTAAATGATATTCATTTTACTAACTCTGTGACTTCCATCTTCCAGATTAACGCTATGCCCCCCTCAACATTTTTCATGATGAGTCTAAAACGTGAAAAGCTTCCGCCATGATATTGGTCATTTTGAGACAAACTTTTGACAACCTGGTATGCGGTTCTGACGCTACATGTATGCGTGCCTGAAAAAATTTGCCAAGCCCAAAATGGCACAAAAACATGACTTCATGTACAAAATCAATGAAAATTATGTTGTAGTTGAAATTCATAAATCTTCATCTATTTTTAATTCGACTAGCTGAAATAAAAAAAAAGTTTCTTTTTTAAATTCTAATAACGTCTCGACCAATAAGGAGATTGGAAAACAAAGAAATACATAAGAAATCAATAAAAACGATAAAATACATAAGACATTAATTTTGATACCAATTTTTTCTTGTAAATATATTTGAAACATTACTAAGAGTATATACACAAAAGATTGGGGTGTTTGGAACTTTATTTGAATGATTTATGATTTATATCTATCTTTTTCATTGCCTTTTACGGATATATTATATATATTATATAATCTTAATTATATTCTCGACTACGCAGAATGTGCCCCACCCCCCATGGACCAAAGTGATCGAAAAAGCCCAATGGAAGTTGTGTTAAATGCAGGATAATTAGTAGGGCCATTGCTACTCTTACTATTGTACTCATCCTGCCTGTATGAGTATGATATGCCAGCTGTTATTGCAAACAAATAACTTACATGCCCTGCCATCATCGGTGTGGTATCCTTTGTCACGGGCCATGTATCGACAATATTCTTCGTCAACATCGTTTTTTGCTCAGAGGATGGCCACCTGCATGAAATTTCAGAATTATAAAGATGTGAATTGTGGACATTGGGGAAAATATATATATTTTTTATCAAAAACACTTTTAGCCCCAAAACCCATTTTTTGTCTGATTCATTTTTGCACAATGGTATCATCAACATTTTAACTATCAGTTTTGTGATTTTTCATCCTATAGTGTTGCCAACACCATATCGACTGAACAATTTTCTGCAAAATACTTCTCGTCTACTAAATCTTTAGTGTTTTGTGTAATAAACTGTTGGCCAATCTACACTATAGAGTCTGCCTGAACTCCCCCGTTTAGCATGATGAAGGTACTACCCTAAACTTTTGGCCAACAATCGCATTAAAGTCAAAGTTCCTTTTTCTTTAGAATAGATAATCAGACACTGGTTTAAAAACTCGAACATGTCAGCTTGAAAGTGAGAAAGGGAGGACAGGTCAAGACTTGAGACCCTGATTTGAGACCCGTGCTTCCCTAAAAAGCATCCTACAGCCTTCTGCACAAGAATGGTGGGTCATTTAGTGAAAGCATTAAACCGTGGGTCATTCAGTGAGAGCAGGGGGGGGGGTCATTGGGTGAAAATGTGGAAAAAATGGGGGGCGGTCTGAGACCCAATACTCATCACCTCCAGAACACGAGTAATCTCCCCCATGTTTAGACATAACTATTTGCATTCTAGGTAAACTTATTATGAATCCATGCCCACTCGCCAGATAATGCTAGGAAACATAGGATTTTGGTAACAAAAATATAACGATTAAAATGACAAACACATCTTTCTAATTTACAGAACTATAGCCTTTTAGAGGAAAAAAAAGCTATGCAGATACTTACAGTCCGTGCTTGTCCACAAGGCATGCTACAGCCTTCTGCACAAGAAAGATGCGCTGTTTTGACGACATCGGTTTCCCCTGGGAGAGGTGTTGGCAGAGCTCCTGTCCGTCTCCCGTTTTCCCAAGTGCTTCTTTAAGATCCTATTAATAAGCAGTTTATGCTATCATTCAATACCATTCCTGCCATGCTAACTGAACTGGATGACCACCAAATTAAATTGTTGCACATGGTCAGGGTTAGTCAATGGTCAGGTCCATAAAAAGTGTGTTCTTGACCTGATGAAAAGGTGCTCCATATGTTTACAGAAACTAGAATCTTTCAGCTTTTATATGTTGTAAAATTTACTTTGGCTAAAAAGGTTTTGCATTGATTAATAGTATCCACAGGTCAAATATAATGTTCTGAGTCATTTATTTTCTCTTAAAATTCATTCATTACCCATGCCAATTAATGTTTCGCCGTATTGGATCAAACCCAACTCCTTGATGGGATGGCGGCATACATTCATATACCAAAAAGATACGATTTATGGCAAGGAGATTGTCTGATTATGCTATAGACTTCAATAACACATGAATCGAAGAGGGCAAACATCAGAGGTCCTATGAGGAAAATAGGAATCCTATCTCCTTGGTTATAAATACTTGGTGGATGAGTGGTGTTATGGGCATGCTAAGCAGGACGTCTTGGTTCAACAACTTCAACAACTCTGTCAGCATTTCTTTTTAACCCAAACCAATGAAAATTTGGCAGAATACTACTTACAGGGCTCTGTATATACGTATGTATTTGTGTACAAGATAACTAGAGAACGGATCGTTAAGACGCGAGTCTGCAACCTATATAAAGGCCCCTCAAGTTTTTAAAAATGTCTTTAGTTAAAATGTTTAAGATTATTAAACATAAACTATGACTCTTCTCCTAGAATACAAAATTCAAGAAAAAGAATTGGCATTATTTAAGACTGCAAATTTGTGCCACAAAGAACATGTCACAAACCAAGAAATTCCCAATGACTAGAGGACTTGAATGAAATGTGCCATTAAACAACACAAACAACACTTACTAGATCACATTTCCTCCTTTTCAAGACACCTGGTATGGCATCCTCAGGACCCGCTGACAATGGAACCTGTACAAAGAGAACCAGATGAGAGCTCAAAGTCAAAGTGAAATAAATAAATAATACAAGCAAAACACATCCTCAAAAAATGACAGCAGGTACTGTTAATAAAATAACTGGGAATAATTTTCTATTCAAAATTAGATGTTGAACCCTTAACTACACAGTTCTATTTTGAAAAATTGCTAAAAGAAGAAAAAACCACAAAAAACATAGAAAAACATAAGAAATACATAGGAAATAAAGAAAGCAGTAAAAACAATAGGAAATTATTTATGTTACCAGAATTTTTATGCAAAATTGGAAGTAAAGTAATTAGGAATATTTGTACCCAAGCTCAGTATTCTAGAATCTCTATGTAATGATTTAGAGCAAGTAATGTTTTTACGCATAAAATTAGCAACGCTATGATTTACGCGCGTTATTCGTCACTGAGATCTCGGGGCAGCGGCACTTTATGCCATCCCCTCCCCCCTGGTTTTCTTAGAGACCACAATAAGCCAGTTCATCGTTAGCCAAGGCCCGATTGACCTCTAATATCCATAGATGCTTTTAAAACAGATAGAATCTATAATTTTTTTTGTACTTATATCAGGCACTCACAAAATAATGGAGGTGCCTCATGAACCGCTTTAATTCCCTTTTGAAAAGTGAAAACCTTCTCTGGATTTGCTGGAATAGACCATGAGTGAACAATAGACTGCTTTCTGTGGGGCATTCCAATTTATGCATCATTCAGCTACGAGCAATAGAGACAAGCTATTCTATTCACCTGGAGTTTATAATCAATAAGGCTCAGTGTTTGGACTTTTGTCTGTATAAATTTAGTGTTGCTATGTCAGACAACCCTCTAAGAGTTTTATGTCAGTGGGTTTTAGATTTTGGTACGAATTACCTTTATCTGCACATGCTCAGATCGTATCTACGAACTGGGTTATAGCCCAGACTTTTACTTTTTAGGGTTTAACAACACTTATTTGATCATATTTCCTCTCCTTCAAGACACTTGGTATGGTATTCTCAGGATTCGCTGACAATGGAACCTGTAGAATCGGATTAGAGCTAAACGTCAAAGTGAGATAAATAATACAAGCAAAACACATCCTAAAAGAAATGAAAATGGATAACTCTGCTTCCCATCCTTACAGCAGGTAAATAAAATATCAGGGAATAAGTTTCCTTTTTAAATCTGATTACCACATTTAGATGTTGAAACATTTTCAACCCTTTACTGCACAGTTCTATCTTAAAGAATTGCTCACAAAAACATCTTTTGTGTAACAGGCATGCTACAATGCATAGAAAATTACTTTGCAATACCATGAAAATCGTTCCCTGAATAACAATAATAAACATTTGGTTAACCTATAAAATTAGGTTTTTAAAGATGGAAAATGCAGAGTTGTCATACATCTCACTCAAGATTAAGATTAAAAAAAAATAAAAAGATAAATGATTGTGAGAGAACTTCATAAATTCTCCCTATTGCATACAATAGACCAGTTCGTAGTTACTTCATGGGCAATTTTGGTCAAATGACCTTTCATTTCTTTCATCATGATAGGCAGATTTCAAAGCAAGATATTACGTAAGCTTGCATTACATAGCAGGATGAAGAAATTGAATAGACCAGGTGACTAGAATAGCACGCCAATGAACACTTAATGAAGGTATTTGTTGCATTCCTACTTTGAATGCATATCTTAGCATGTTGCACAATTTACTTGACAAACTGTGAAATACCAGTCGTTCGTGGAAGCATTGTTGTTTTTTGTGGATGTAAATGAAAACGACAATTCAAAAGAATATATGAATAATCAAGACATCAAAGTTGGTGCTTATCTCATTAGATTTTAAAGCACCATGTCACTTTAGTACAAATGACCTTCTTCTGATCATGCGTAGAATCTTTTGATCATGCGCAGAAAGGAACTACGAATCTGAACACATGTGGCACCCAAATTTATTTGACTCTTGGAACATTGTCTTCCGGTCTTGTCTTGGAACATTGACTTCCAGTACATATGACATCATGGCTTTCCTGGCTAGAGTTTTGAGTTAATTCTTTCATTTTATGTGGTACAGACATTTATTCTTGCCAAAAAGTCTTTTATTTGGGACACTTACATCTGCTGGAAGTTGTCATCACTGATCCATGTTTGCTGTCATATAAAGGGATAATAATATCGCAAATTTAAGGAGGTCTGTGGTGATGTCTGTACTCAAAGGCCGGAATTCACAAAGGTGGTTTATTTTCAGTCCATGGTTTAAACAAAGTTTAAACCTTGGCGGGGGAAAATTTAAGCATTAGTGCGCTTGATTTAGCACGTACACATAAAAGTGGTCCAATGAACGCGCCTTTACGGCAATTAAGCAAGCGTATTTACACTTAAAAACCACCTCATGGGTTAAACCTGGTAACAAAATAAACCACCATTGTGTAGACCAGAAATAGATATAGATGTTCCAAATACAAAGTACATGAACTTGACATGCCTACCTCAATTGAAGGTTTACATACTTACTTGCACATTACAGGGTCGCTCCATGCCATGCTTCTGCAGGGCCAAACAAAGCTTTCGCCGCTTTCCAAACGATATCCCCACTTTTTCGAAGTCACTGTCTGACATGGTGCTCAAGATTTCGAAGTCTTCTACATCATTTTCTATCAGAAAAGAAAGCAATGACAGGAGATTAGAATGATAAACAATAATAATGTTATGTCCAATATATTACCAATATGCATAAAATGACAAATATCTAAACTGACATAAAGTAAACATAAACAAATGTGCATTAATCCAAGCAGGAAGAAGGCTATGCATCCTTGTAAAAAAAAACAGGGTGTCACCATTTTTGGTGTTGGCTACTTGGTAACCTGTTTTGGAATTAATTAGGCCAAATAAAATATATACTGGTTTCTGGTATTAAAACACAAGAAAATTTGGTAGGCATGTAGGGATTAAAAAATGTATTAAAAATATTTTGAACCCTTTTAAAATTACATACAACTTCGTATTTCCCCCATTAAAGCGCAGAGCAGTGACATAGCCCATGACTTCCAATTTGACTGCCCAGAGAGGTTTTAATCAGTACTACATGTAAATACAGCCACATTTATTACAATTGGTGTGAATTTCTATGAGAGGTGTACAGGTATACTATCAGAGAGCAAATATTGATCGAATCTTTGCAAATAACATGTTTTCTGTTTTTAATTAATCAGCGAAGCGAGGGGAACATGAAACAAATCTTTCAGCAATTTTTAAATGGTCTGAAAGTATGATTCTAACAGAGATGTAAATTTTACTTGGCCTGAAGGCTAAATTAAGCTCCCTCCCTGGATATGCCTACTACACAAGTTAAGGATTTTTGTTTGTTTGTTTTTTGTTAAATGTTGAATGTTGAAAAATATATTAATATCTGATTCTGACTCAATAATCCCTTTATCTCATCACATTACTGCTGTTACAGTATGTACCTTTTGAAGGGCATGTCTTGGGCACAAATACACTCTTGATATGTTGTTCTCATATGATAACAAGCTGGTCATAGGAACATGGTCGACAAGGTCATCTAAGGACATAGAGATGGATTACTTATAACGCTAGAGGGCGGACTCGTCATTCGCGTGCACGTTACGCCTCTGTGATCGCATGGAGCACGAGCCGCCATTACGGTGGTTGGCAACTGCTCCGATGCGCCAGCCACGCGCGCCTCGCCGCGTGTATAGGGTTGTGTACAGTTTTATCGTCGCGTT
>JZLH01S0155209.1:2350-25156 GCA_001188425.1 Eucidaris tribuloides
CACGAGAGATAATACCATCACTGATATGAATAACTGTACATTGTCCCACACCTACTGTAAATGAGGTCCAGGATTAATAGAGCACATACACACAACTGTACTAAATAATGGGGGACCTTTTGTTGGAGTGCCTTTGCTACTATGCGATCATGATCGTTTTGATCCAGATGATCCTACAGAAACTGTGACCAAAAAATCTCTCATTGGCAGTATAACTCTGGCTAGTATGTTGCATTTGCCAAACGTACATGTATGGCTCAATATGGCATAGTGCATATCAATCCCGGGGGGCCAGTCAAATTTATTGCTGACACATGCGTGACGAAAAAAAAAAAACGCGTGTTAAAGGGGTGTTTTTTCAGGTTTTAGCCGCGGGCCGCGCCTGCATCGTTAAGGTATCCAAAAAACACAGATTTTCCAAAAAAAAAGGGTGGTTGAAAGACTGATCAACACGATGGTGAACCCGGGGGGGGGGCAGTCAAATTTATTGCTGTATCACATGGCGTGACAAAAAACGCGTTTAAAGGGGTTTTTTTCAGTTTTAGCGCGCGGCACGCGCGTGCACTCGTTAAGGGTATCAAAAACACAAGATTTTCCAGTGGTGAAACGTATTTGGGTATGTTTTTTTTTCAAGCCTTTTTCTAAAGGACTGGTCAAACGTGTTTAGTTCATCAATCAAATCAGCTAAATCACTGATAATGGAAAGAATGACATGAGTGATTACCTTCATCAAAAATAATTCTGTGTGAAAAGTGAATTCGAAAAGTAGAATAAGCGAATGATAACACGTACCAGACCCGAAACACACTTCAGGAAATTAGTGAAAGTTTGAACAAAATGTGGTTGAACAGTTCAAGAATTTTAAATGCTCAAAGTTGATTTTATCCTTGTTATGGAGGATTCTTGTATTGGCTACTCTACAAGCTTTTTAGATGATAGTGTGGAGAATTCCCCATTGGCTTTGTAATATAATTTTCACGTATTCTCCTTTTTCATCAAATATCCGATTTGCTCTTGGTTGTTGTGCAAGTATATCCTAACAAAAATGATTTCTTTTCTTGAAAAAATGTAGGTACATTCTCAGCTGACAGATCAGAAAACTGTAAATACATGTATTTGAAAATTTGTGTACAAATCCAAGGGGAAGTTCTCCAAACTTTCATCTAAATAGAGTTGCCATTTTAAGGATCCTACATGACAAGGATAAAATAAAGTTTGAACGATCAACCAAATTTGATAAAACTTTCACACTTTTCCCTCTTTTATTGTTCTATATTTTCTGAATTAATGAAGATGTCTGGGTTTCATTCCCCTTTGAGTTCACAATTTTTAACATTTCCATGCATTGTCCTCTCAGTTCTGGATGCTACAGGCAAACCCGCCTCTGGTCTGCTGGAAGGTAATCTTGCCTGGTTGGGCGACTACCAACAATGCAGCGATGAACCGAACCTACACTACTGTCTGGCAACCTCCGCCCTTAATATAGACAGCTTTTCCGAAAGAGTATGTTTTTTCATAATCTGTTTTCATTTTGCAAAAGGTTTGGGAAGGGGTAGGGGGTATATGATTAATACCTGTTTTATATCCTGTATATACAAATTTCCCCTCGTATATGCCACATTAATTTACGTAAAATAACAAGTTTTGTCTTTAAAAAAACCTACAATAAAAAAACCCAACCTTTGTGTGGCTTAATATTACATGTAGTATATTTGCCACACATTACATAAAAGGATTTATTTTATGTTCGTATCATATAGAGTTAGTTTCTAAGTCTAGGGTTCGTATTAAGACATCATGTGATTATTTATCGATGTTGCTTGTTTAATGTGATAATAACAACAAAACATGTTTTGTATTCTTCCGCCAAAAAACCCCCAAAACACAGCAACAGACAGCTTTTGTGTGCTTCAAATATTATGTGTAATAATAAATGTCCCGTATACATTGCACATCATTAATGTATTTTGTAACCCCTTTGAAACACGGGCAAAAAGATAATTAATCATGGCTTTTGCTTGCTAATCATGGAGGCTGATACCTCCATGTTGTAAATTGCAAGTGCCATTTTGAGAAAATCCTTCCATAAGGACTAAACCTGTGTTAACGGAGACAAACGGGAACAGGTAAGATATTGTCATGTTTCTGATTGCAAGAGCAGAATTGTCCTGCTGAAAATGATCGTATAAACACTAACTACGTGATTATATATTGTCGTTGCCTGTTTAATGTGATAATAACAAAAAGAAAGTGATAATGACATCACATGACTATACAAGGATGCTCTAGTTTTGTAACCAACCCGGAAATCATGATCACACTCTACACCGCATGCAGACAGGCGCGGTTCTAGACCGAAAAAATTAGGGGGGATACTGGGGGCTTCATTCGCGGCCAAATCCTAGATCCAATTCCAGGTCCAACATTTTTCTCGGTCATCCCAGCCGTCGAAAAGTCGCTCAGGCGGGGGGGGGGGGGGATTTCCATTCCAAATGCGAGGTTCAAAAATTTTGTAACGGTCACTTCAGATCGCCGAAAAGATCACTGGAGATTTTTTACCCCAATTGTTTTTTATTTTATTTATTTATTATCTTTTGTATTTATTTTTTTTTTTTGGGGGGGGGAGGGCTTGGGCTATTTTTTTTTTGGGGGGGGGCTTACAGCCGAACGCCCGAGAACCGCGCCGTGACGCATCAGGAAACTTTACAAGATACAAACATACAAGAAGTCTACATAGCTTTGATATATGACCAATATTTCTCGCATTATTAGGACACAGGCATACCTATCGCCAAATTTGATAAATTGAATGAAACTTCTATAACCATACCATTTCTAGGTAAGCAAGGCCGATTCTGAAGGCATACACCGGCCAGCTGCAGTCAAGTTGCATTTGATCATAATACCAAGTACCACACTACATGACTACGAGAGCATTACATAATTTTCCACACGTAAAAGTCTGTGCAAAAATGTAAAAAGACACATTCATTTATATTTCAGTTATTAATTTTATTTAAAATGTAGATCTATATTTGTGTGTGTTATATCCTATTAACCGTGCCGGAAAAAAATGTCGTCACAGTGTGTTCACGCAATGATCACAGTGTCACGCTGTGAAAATAAACCAAATCCATACACTGGTGATCACCTGCGAGAAAAAAAGTCATAGTGTGACCTGCTATGACCACACTGTGAAAATGAACCAAATCCAGACAGTGGTCATCACCTACCAGAAACAAAAGTACGGTCGTCAGGGTGTGACCTCTATGATCAAACAGTGATCACAGTGTCATACTGTGAAAATCAACTAAATCTACAAAGTGTAACACTGTGTTCACACTGTCTTCACTATGTTAACACACTATTGACGACATTGCGTTTTTCCGGCAGGAACCCCCCCCCCCCCCGATAATATTATTCTTTCTAGCACAATTCACAGAATCTATACTTGAGCGTGTGGGTAATACTTCCTCTGACATTAAGTTGCGAATTGTATAACTATTTAAAATCGACAAAAGGGGCACGCGGGGAGGGCGGAGTTCGGATATTTTAATGGCATTACACGTGTCCATCAATTGTATTTTTTTTGTATTTACCACAAAGTGTCTTCTTTATTCAATTAACATAAACAAAATTAAACAATGTATATGAAAATGTCAAGCACATAAACATTGTTACGACATTACATCAATAAACTTATCCCATTGACATCATTATATGAATACCTTTTGTTTCTTCTTGTGTGTTTCAATTTCATATCTATTTTTAATCAACATGTTTTAACAACAATAAACTTATCCCATTTACATAATCTGCAATACCTTTTGATTGGAAGTAAATGCATGAATCTAAAATTAAAATGTAATAAAATGCTGTCTTGGACCTTGGCAAGTTTAAATAACCAAATATCTGTCCATAAAATCTTGTGCTCTTTCGCGACTTTTTAACACCAGAATGTTTGTGCTCTCGATATGTCCGTATTTCTTTTTATCAATTCTGAATAAATAAGCTTATTTGGAAGAGTACTGGTGGGTATCGGTTCTTTAACAATCGTTATTATTGACTCATGTGGATTTTTTTTAAACAGGTGAACGTTATCCATCTTTAGGTGTTTTATCCAGTTTTGTAGCGATGCATCTCACATATTCGGATAACTATCAATTGTATGTAGGCTGAAAATAGACGTTGAGTTTTTCCTTTCTTCTCTTTTTTTCTGACAGGTAATAGGCAAATTTCAGTGGGGGTTGTGTCTACCGAGAGAATGTGGGAACGAAGATGCGTCATTAATTCTTCAATTCATCAATGGTGAGTAATTGATTATTTGAAATATAATTCAAACATGTATGCGGTTTTTGTTTTACATTTTTGATGCATGCTTTCACTGTACGAAAGGAAAGTGGAAATAAATCCAATTCAATTCAAATTGCTCAGGAGATCATACTGCAGAAGTTACAGGTAAATAAATTCCCCAATTTGTAGCCCACCTGACTTGCTAATGCCTGTATAAAACATGTAAAATATTTGTAATTCCACTGATGTAACTGCCCTTCTCTAAATTACGTTTTTCAAAAGTTTATAAGACATACATTGAAAGAAATATTTGATAGATTCTGTCCCTGGAGGTGGTGACAAAATTAAGAAACGTGAAAAAAAATTGTGGAGTCTGGCCCATGACGTATACATTTTTGCTAAAATTCAAATCGTGCTCGACTATGAAGTCATTCACTCGAAAACTGGTTGTGTAAAAATTGTACAACCCTGTGTACAATGTGAACCTACCAACTGTTGTGCAAAAATGTTACATAAGTTGTGTAAATTCTGCACAGAAATTGCAAACAATTTACACAACTTGCATACAAATTTCCCACAATAGTTGGGAGGTTCACATAGTTATGTTACACAACTAGTTTTAGAGTGTTGGAGGTCACATCACAACATTACATCATAATTACGCATGACATACTCCTTCTCTTTTCCTTCTTTAAATATAATATCAACCAATGAGGTTCAGCTTTTGAAGTTCACCTTTTATACTGAATGAACAGATCATTTAAAAAAAAACTGTTTTAGAAGTTCATGTCTTTACTCAGTGTGCCAAACTGGCTTAATTACAGATTAGCCGGCATAGTATATCTTGCGACATATCCTGTTTTTATACACATAAACACATTTTTGTAAACATATCCTGTTTTTGTACACAATTCCACTGACATATTATAATTCGAGATATACTTTGCTTTTTCTTAAATAATGAGTAAATAAATGGCTACATTTGTTTCCTTTCTGTAGTGACACTGGGACATGGTTCCTTACATGGAATAAAATCGCATTGCGACGTGTCTCGTTTTTCGACTGTGGGATGGGCATTTGCATGCACATTGTAAGTTGCCAAAGTTCAAAGTGTGATCGCTATATATGTAAGGCGAAATTGGCGTTTGGTCATATCGCTGAAAATGTTTGTTACATGTTTGTCTGTATAAAAGAAACAAGGAGGTGCACTTATGTGATGGCTTAGTGGATAGAGCGTCCGCCTCACGTGCGGAAGGTCGCGGGTTCGAGCCCCGGCCGGGTGATACCAAAGACTATTAAAATGGTACCTTCTGCTTTCTAGCCAGGCGCCCGGCATTCTAGAACAGAGAAGGGTAATAATAACATTTATGTTATGCAGGGTCCGCTGGAAAAGCAGTCTATCAGACTGAAGTGGCTACCCTGGGTAAATAACACGTTATTATTATCATTATTGCTGTTTAAAAAAGAAATGTTTTTAGTGTCAAAGAAAGGTGTCTTTTAAACAGAGAGTAAGTAATATGATTTTTTTTTACTAAAGATTCCTAGAGCAGGTTTTAACCCTTTGAATTCATGATTCTTATTAAGAATCATGAATTCAAAAGGGTAAAATCTACTCCTGTTTAACAAACAATAATGAAACCTGTATTTTTTTTATATTTAATGTTACCGTTTTTTGTGTTTGTAATGATTTTCTATGTAATTCTTTGGATTTTGTTCGTATTATTGTATTGAACTGTTATGATTTGTTTAAGCGCCATGACACAAGTACGTGTATAGCGCTATAAAATAATTAGGTATCTGAATATAACAACAACCCAAAGTCCATTTTGGACATCGGACTTTATTGTCACATATGAAACCAAAGATGACAACTGAAGTTAACCAGATTTCACGTATATAATTTGTAGATATCTAGTAATAATACACTAATACTTTGGTTAACTAGAACTTTCATCTTTGATTTCATATGGGACAATAAAGGCGGATTTCCAAAATAGACTTGGGTCGTTTTTATATCCATATACTCAATTATTTTGTAACATTGTAATTGTACTACTCACATAATCATAGTGACACCATCTTTAGGGGCCGAGAAGAGTAACTCTTACAGGACTGAAAGAGAAAATATGCACCATCCAATACACAATTTCCATAGAGCTTTACTTTCTCCGACATGTTAAGAGTTAAAGACACTATTGTGGGAGACCCGTTTAGAAAAATGGCCAAACTTTGCTAATTAACATATCTGGCAGTGTTTGAATGGATTAAACACCCTGAATACAAAAGTTCATACAGTTATGCTGTAACTTGCAAAATATGTACAGATAAACACTGGCACATGAATTATTCTCGGCCGATGAAAATCCTGCAACACAGCAGTCTGTGGGGTAAAACTAGAATGGTCTCTCGATGATTTTTACCTTTTTAAAACACTTAATGATCATGTTGATCTGTAATTTTTTTTTCAGGGCTTTATTTTTTAGACCTTATCAAAGACACTAGTAGCATGGGGAATCATGTAGCTCACATTTTTTTTTAAATGGAAATATTGTTAAACCTATATAACATTTTTAGACACATTTACATAACAAACTGAAAGATACGCTTCCACAGTCACTGTATGGTTTGATTTTTATCTGTTAAACCAAGGGCGTTCTTTGCAATACTGTGCCTCGTTTCGGTGTCTGCGACGTTGTATGAACGTCACGTCAGGACAAACTTCGGCGACACAGACCCAGAGAGAGTGGTGCGTAGGACCTCCTATCGTACGATCACCCTCAGCGAATCGTCGAAGGAAACAGACAGTATTCTGAAATCATCACAGGGAGCGGCCAGCAAGGAGGAGCTGCTAAATTCCACCAAATTCGAGAAAGGTGACGAAATAATTAAGTTAAAATTCAATTATAGTTTTGATAAATGGTAAAAATAAAAAAATACAGCTTTGCTATCATCTTTTTTTAATGTAGAATTATATGATCTATCAATACCCTGAAAATGGCTTGCTCTAAAACTTTTTTTCTTCATTTTTTGAGAAACTACTGAAAATATTAATTGCCGGGGGTGGGGTGAGTGGGGACTCTGACATTTCCCGTAGGTAAAGTACATACCGCTATACTACACCTTTTCTCCGATAATTAAACATCACAATTTGTCACTATAAACAATTTTCAGTGGGTTTGATGTTACTTTCTGATGTTTGGGGTGACAACAGACCAGTTTTGTGAAAGATTGACGAAATCTACGATAATGAAAAATAGAGGTAAACATTTTCGCGGTACTTCTTAGAGAATAACTAGAAATCTTTGCAAATCGTGGAGATACAAATACAATCACCCAATCTGAAAATACAATGAATAGAGTGACAATTGAATAAATGATTTCATGTATCTTTTATGTTACAGACCTGTCGGTGTGGAAGCGAGTGTTCTTGTGTTTTTCTTGTAATCGCACTTTTCCCCAAATTTTTCGAACCAAAATTGCTGATGGAGATATACTGTGCCTCAACGGGATGCGAGTCATTAGCATGTTCTGGATAATTCTTGGACACACCGTGAGTTTCCAGCAGAAGTCTGGCGCAATGGGTACGTTACATTTAATTTAATAACAAACATAGTCCACTTATCATTGTGTGTAACGTAAACTTGGCATTTCAGTCAATTGGCTGTCATATATTTGTGTATTAAATCTGAGATCTGAAGACGATGTATTAACCTTTCATTGGATTTGCCTATTCACACTAAAGATATATCGTGTCTACTACCGTTAGCACACACAATCAACAGAACCGTTTTTAATATATCTAATATGTTATGATCACATGTGCTGGGTGAGGGTGAAAGCAGGCTTGTTTGTGTATGGGATAGTGCACAGCTTGGGGTGGTGGAACAAATCATCTCTTGGAAGCAGAAACGGTGGTGCAAATGTCTTTTTGCTTTCCAGGGACGGAACAACTCTGCCTTAGCGGGGGCCCGGGCCCGGGAAGGGGAGAGGGGGTGCTTGTGCACCCATTGCACCCTCCCAAAATACGCCCTTGCCGGATAGAATTTAAAATAGTGTGGCCCCGTTGAATCGTCAAAATTTCATTACAATACGCCCACTTATTCGAGTAATAAAACTGACTTTCTATCCTTACATGTAAATCATCCTTTGGGCATCAAAAGTTCGTCACAGTTGCAACATACATGTACGTTTGCATAGAATCAAATAACAACAGCAATCCGTTCCACATAGATTCCTGACAATTTTAAAACCAAATTCGACTCATTCATTCTCAGACGCTTATAAAAACATATCTGATTACATTCTTCTGATCGTAATATAAATGGAGATTGATGGAAATTACGCGAATGCTACGGATTGTATGACTGAAATAGTGCTAATACCTATACGCCCCCAACAGTGTAGACAGTTCGCAAAATGCCATTTTCCGTCTCTGCCTCCTCCTCCCTTTCCTCCTTTCTTTCCTGTTCTTTTGGTCTTCTTCTTTCTCCTCCTCCTCCTTTTCTTTTTCCATCTTCTTTATTCATTTCTTATATATATTCTTCTTCTATATCATGACACGATTTATGTGAAGACAAATTATTGTCATCCATACAAATTCTTGCTGACACGATGTTACCCACTTGTCATTTTGTACTCATTCGTCGACAGGCAATAGTCTTTGGGTATTCACGGTGTTCGCGCGATGGTTTACAAGTCAGGCTATCTTCAATACATATTCAGCACTTGACACGTTCTTTTTCATGGGGTACGTATAATAAACCAGGTAATATCACATTATTTACGACCAGAAATGTATTCATATACTGCTGTTCGAGGCATTGTTGATACTATGGTCACAAATCCATGCTGTGACCCAGTAGAGCGAGAGGGTCATGTGCGTGGGCGTGAGATATTGCTGGGTGACTGGCAATACTATCAACAATACCGCATATCGACAGCAGCTATAAATATCTCTCGTAAGCTAGGATCTGGGGCGGGGGGGGGGGCAAAATCACCAAGTAAATTTGTTTTTCGGACACGCCAGCCACCGAGAAACTCTCGTCATCACAGGCGAAGGGGGGGGGGGGAGAAAAAGGGGGGGGGGGGGGGGGGTAGTGAAGATTTTTTTTTTTTCCAAATCCAAGGTACAAAATTTTCGGTCAATCCAGGCCGATAAACC
Source organism: Eucidaris tribuloides (assembly GCA_001188425.1). Lineage (NCBI taxonomy): Eukaryota > Metazoa > Echinodermata > Echinoidea > Cidaroida > Cidaridae > Eucidaris > Eucidaris tribuloides. Next base: position 11,805 of record JZLH01S0155209.1, read on the forward strand.
GCATCCAAAAAAAAATCCAAGCGTCCAAAATTTTTGCCTCGATCATCGTCACGTCAATGAAGGACAATTTTTTTCTCAATCGAGCAGTCCAAAATGTTCTTATCTTTTTTTCCCGAATCGAGGTCAAAAATTTGTCGCGCCGGTCATACTTTTAGTGGGGGGGGGGGGGATTTTTCCAATCCAAGCAGTCAAATTTTCCTCGATCCTCGGTCATCGTCAGTCGCCTAAAACCGTTCAAGGGGGTGGCGGCGGCAGGTGGTAGTGAAAAATTTTTTCTTCCAAATCTCCGAGTTCCAAAACTGTTTAACTTTCTTTTTGTCTCCAAATCCCAGGTCAAAATTTTGTTCGCAGTCTAAATTTTTTGTTTGTTGTGGTTGGGTGGGGGGGGATCTTGAGAGGCGGGGGCCCCACACGAAATTGTGTGGGGGGGGGCTGGGGGGCCACGTGCCCCAGGCCCCCCCCCGTAGCTACGCCTCCCTGATTGCCTGCCCCACCAATAGTCATTTTGCCCCCGAAGTTATTCCTTGTGAAATGAAGCCCCGCTTTGCAAAAGCAAACACAAGTGCGTGGAAAGTGCCTTGATTATAAATGAGAGAAATTGGTGTCTGTCATTTACAGTGGTAATTGACACAATATACGGTATTTGGCTAAACATCTTTTAACAGAATGATCGCTTCTTCTCTACATTTTGCCCGAAGGTCCAGCATGGTTAGATGTGTTTTCAAAACACAACAACCTCAAATTTGAATAAAATGTTTACGCAATATTAGAATAACATGATGTTCATATCTTGGTTTTCGTAATCTTTCTACCGTACAAAGAGGAATCTAAATTGTTGTGATACAGAGCATGATGATGTTGAATACGCCTCTACTGTTGTGTTTTGGCTCGTGGGCTAGGAAAGATGTCACGAATCAGGGGCAAAAATCCAGGGGAGGGGACAGGGGATGTGTCCCCCACGATTTTGAAGGTGGGGGACACAATATCAAATGTCCCCGACGAATTTACATGTGTATAAGTTGTGATTGTAGTTTGGCTAGTAATATTGGCAGGTATTTTTTTTTTGCGGGCAAAAAGTGGTTTTGTCGTGTTGGGCCCCTGCCCCCCCCCCCCACTTGTCACAAGTTGTTTGGCTAGTAATTTGGCAGGTAAAAAAAAAATTGCAGGCCAGTTCCTGCATGTGATCCCCCTATATTTAAAAATGGATTTACGCCCCTGTCACGAATTAAAATAAGCTACGTAAAACTTGTGATAAGAGTGTCCAGGAAAATTATTTGACTCGTGTATATCAATGTGCATGAAATGATAAACAACCAAAAATAATGTAGGTCGATCTGGCAATGTTTTCTAAACTCTTTCAAAGAGTATTGTCAACAGACAATCAGAAAATAACATCAAGCCTACTGAATATTATTTACAATGATATACACGTATTTCTATTTTTTTAAAGATAAATAAACAAATACCATTGCATCCATCACTTTCATTTGGTTTCAGTCAGTTTCTCAACACGGAGAAGTTTTATAGTGTGATAGTTTCAGGGCCTTATCTAAATGACACATTAGGAGAGAGAATTTTATTTCGCAATTTACCCACACCTACTCAATACATTTTTGTAATGCATTGAGATTACGATTATGACTCAATATCGAATATGCACGCACTCGAAAGGCCGTGAAATCAAGTAACCTCAATTACTTACACGTCATTTTTGAAAGTTACCACTCGTGGAGGGCAACAATGTCATTGTTATGACATCACATGCCTGTGATTTCATGAAGAATAACATAACAACTCTCAATCTAACATGACATTTTTTTATATTTCTCTGTTTCACATTTCAGAGGTCTCCTCGTAACGTATACAGGATTTAAATACATGGCAAGGGCAAATGGAAGAGTGAACTGGGCATGCGCTTTATTCCATCGGTATCTAAGGTAAACGAGATACATACATACATACATACATACATACATACGTACATACATACATACATATATACATATATACATACATACATACATACGTACGTACATACATACATACATACATACATACATACATACATACATACATACATAAATAAATATATACATAATTGTACATACATATACGTGTCAATTTGTACGGTGTGTAACAGATCTCTTTCTTCGATCCAGTTTTTGTCTTATGACGAATTACACTTATCAACAAAGGCACGAGGGTTGTTGTTGTTGTTATTATTATTATTATTATTATAATTATTATTATTACTATTATTATTATTATTATTATTATCATTATCATTATTACTATAATAATAATAATAATAATAATAATAATAATAATAATAATAATTATTATTATTATTATAATCATATTATCATAATCATCATCATTATTATTACATGTATAATTCTCATCATCTTCAGTTTTTTTTAAATTTTTGATTACTCAAATCCCTCGTAATAGACTTTATCAAATGCATTGTCTTTCAACGGGTCTATTAGAAGACGCTTAAGACAAGTATGAGGGATGTGTGTACATACTGTGTTTTTGTTGGTGTTATGTGCTTTGTAATTTTAAGGACTTGCTTAAAACAGTTTTCCAACTGAAAGTTATTTTTTCAAACCGTGATTAAACAAACAATCAAACAAACGGGCATACAAACAAACAAACAAACAAACATGCAGGTACACAAGCGAACAAACAAACAAACAGGCATAGGGCCTACAACGAATGAACAAACAAGCAAATAAATCAAAGAAAATTTATTTGAGAAAATAATTTCATATTATGTTTTACTCAGGTTAACGCCAGCTTTGGGTTCTCTGATGCTCTTATACACAAACGTGTTCCCATATCTTGGAAGCGGTCCATTTTGGTACCAACGAGTAAAAGACTGCCAAGATTGTTATCAGTGGTGGTGGACAAATCTATTGTATATCAATAACTTTCTACCAACGAACACGTCTGGTGCGGTAAGCGTGCTTTTATATCGTACCATCATTTCTGTATTGCAATTAATGATTGATTTCATGTTATAAAATTTAATGTTCCAAGTTGGCCAATCTCAGTCTACGGCTCTGACTGCAGTAACAGACTTTAGACTGTGTTATAGTCCCTTTATAGAGAGAGATGCGACATGGACGTCCTATTTTTGACGCGAAATGGCGTGCAGATTCTCTCTATTCACAACACCACGTGCTCAGAAATGTTATGTAATGTTGCAATATAATCGGACCCAAAATGATGGCGTTCAAATCACGTGGTTATTAGAGAGAGTTGCGACACAGAACGTCCTATTTTTATGGAAACAAAATGTCGTACAAATTCTTTCTATTCACAGCACAGGTGCTCATCGCAATTGAATAGAAATGTTACGAAATGTTGCTTTGTATAAGAAGCAAATGGCGTTCAAATCGCGAGTTGTCGCAACTCTCTACAAAATAGGGACTCTAATTGCAAGTCTGTAACTACCCCATCAACGGTGAATGAACACCAGGTTGATATCGCTAGTGTAGAGTACAACGTTATTTGACAATGTAAGTAAAGGAGGGATACCGTAAATTTTGTGAGAATTTACAACACCTTATATCTTTTCATTCTTCCCGATTCACAGGCCATACCTCTCTTTGTACCTGCGCAATCAAAAGTTTTATATCCCACATGCCGCATTTATTGCGTTTCGATGACTTTGCACTATATACAGTGTGTATCCCCCAAAAGTAGACACTTTGAAAAAAAATGATAAAAAAATTCGTGATCTTGAGATTATTTTTTGGTAGGAATGTTTTAACTTGGACCTAAGCTATCTGATGATACTGATGGTATTGAAAGTATTTCATGCATGAGTGAGCACAACCCACTTTTGTGCAATCAGCCAAAAATGCATTTGCGTACAGAATTGTGTTCTTATTGTCAATGTTTAATGCCTTGCAGACCGATGCTGCAGGAGCTCTCAATTGATTTGCACAAGTTTTTAATTCACAGTTCATCTTGCAAACATGACATTTTCTTCTTTTTAGGGGATGCATCTGAATCAATGCTTCATTTTGTCTTTTTCTGTGAAACTTTCACTAATTTCCTTCTTTTATTGTTCTGTATTTTCTGAATGTAGGAAGACGTCTGCGTTTCATTCCACGTTAATAATAATAAATTATTATGTATCATTTTGTGATTTTTTTGGTATTATTGTTTCTTAGTGTGTATCGTGGACATGGTACCTTGCCACCGACATGCAGCTCTTCATCTGCAGTATCTTCATTATAGTCCTGTTATGGAGGTGAGGTCTACATTCTATTGAGATAATCAATTCACAATTTACAAATCACGAGGCTTATAAACAACTTATTGACAACACACACTGAAAAGATAGATTTGTCAAGAAAATGGTCTTATTTCAAAAATCAAAATTAGTCATGCACATGATTTTTTTTGATTATTCAAGAAAATAATGCTGAATATGTGTTTGCATTGTTCACTGAACATGTTTTAGCATTTCAAATTAATTTTCATTATCACAAATAATATTTTTTTTAAATTAAAAGACAATTCAATAAATGGCAAATCTATCGTTAATTTGTCATTTTAAACATTTTACGGCATTACGAATTATATGACAAATTAAATCACGAATAATTTGTCATTATGTAGTTATGTTTGTCACAAAATGACAAAATTTTAGATACATAATTCGTCTTGCTATTTGTCATGTTTTTTGTAATGAAGTAAAAATGACAAATTAACGACACATTTGTCATTCATTTTTTAGCCATTCAATTTCTTAAATTGAAAATCTATAAGTCGTGAAAATATTTGTGATGATGACAATTAATTTGTAATGCTCAAAATTGTTTGTGAACAACACAAATACATGTTTTGCTTTATTTTCTTGAATAATGAAAACAATTATGTGCATGACAAATCGAAATTTGTCAAATTATGCCATTTTCTTGACAAATTTATCTTTTCAGTGCAGTGATGTGTTGTTATTCAGGCAAAACTGCTTTCCCGTTCTCTCTCTCTCCCTCTGTTTGTGTATGAATGCACATTTATGCATTTATAGAGGTATATAGATGTAAACACATGCAGTATGCAATATGCAGTGCCTAATTATGCATATAGACAGTATCATCAATTTACGTGAGGAGTTTCAACTCTAAAACGTTTTGTTATTACATGTCTGCTTACCAGGGGCGGCGCCAGAGTAAAATCTGAGGAGGGTGGAAATATCTCAGGAAAATTTTGCCCGCAAAAAAAGAAGAAAAGAATACTAGCCAAATTACAAGCCAAACAGCATCTGAACAACGGTGAAGTGGACTGACGACGACCAAAAGCATTTTTTGCCTGCCATTTGTTTTTACCAGCCAAATGAACAACAATGGGGGCGGGGGCGAAATTTTCGAAAAACGGTGAATTCCCCGTTATTTTATACTTTGGAAAAATAGGGAAGGGCGCTGCGCCCCCTGCCCCCTGGCGCCGCCCGTACTGCTTACATTTAAGTGGATTTCAAACTTAGCGGATTTCGTTTGCCGGAAGGATAAGGAGTAAAATTTGAACATTTAATTATACATGCATGTCCTTTTTTCACGTTCTTAATTGTTTCTATTTCAAGGTCCCGTGTAATTGGTGGTATAGCCGTGGCATTAACACTTGCAGCGTCAATAATAGTCAAAGTCGTGATCTTTATCGAGAGAGACTACCAAGCCACCCACGTTTTAAATACGTAAGTTGAGGCTCTTTTCCTGTCATATTTTATATGCAGTTGTACAGTAGTTACCGTAGAAACACCTGTTAACATTACCGTCACCATCATCACTAACATCATCATCATCATCATTATAACCATCACATCATCAACGTCAATACACTATTGGAAAGCTGGTTAAAATGTGGTTGGTTCAGGGATAAACGTGTTAACTGTCGTGGTTATACTTTCACACAACCTAACCAACCCGACAAATTGATCCGATCTTTCTAAAGAGTATAGTCATTGAGATGGTGATTGTAATGGCAAGCACATGGTGATGGTGTTACAACCCAAATTCATGCGAAATAAAATTATGAATAGTAAAATTGCGCCCTCCTTAACGACAAATGCCATCTATCTTTCATGGCTTAATAGTGCACATACTGCATAAAAATAAAACATCCATTACAGAGCCATGGGAGATTGGGAGTTTACTGGGCATTGTGGAAAACCAGTTGTGCCCTCTGTTTACCGTTTAATTCTACATTGAACATGACCATACTATGTTTTGTAAAAGTGAAAAATTGTGTTATATGTTAATAAATCACTTATATAATTTCATCCTCTAGAGTTTTAAATGGCGGAGAGGGGTATTTCCCGTTTTCCGTCAAGCCTTACACCTGTGCATCAGCTTACCTGATCGGCATAGTCATGGGATATTTCCTTCACGTGATGCGATATAAGGGGCCAATAAAACTACATCCGGTAAGTATGACATATTCCAAAGTTAAAATATCCGACAAACATTTGTTTTTCAACGGATCTTGAAAGAGTGAAAAATAATTATCTAATAAATCCCATACCTTGAGTATACATACAAATGTAATATTATTATTGATATAATTACGAGATACCCCAGTTGTATTCAAGGTATTCCTCCAAGCTGGTTTTGTTTTAAATCATGCTTTTGGGTTTGTCCGTCCGTCCATTTCAACACTTTGTTTATGGTGATATCTCAAGAATGAAAAAAAAAAAATGTTTTCATGAAACTTGGCTGAGGTCAGATGAAGTGTTCACAATTTAGGGTCAAGATGTTAAGGGTCAAAGACCATGGTCTATCCGTGACACATTGTTTACGGCTATATCGTAAGAATGAAAGAACAGATTTGGCTAAAGGTGGTATCGCCATAGACAGATAGACTGATCAAAATTTGGGGTCAAGAGTTTAAAGGTGACCACGAAAACAATGATGAATTTTCATGTGGCTTGCTTATCACTGTAGATATAAGGATTGGAGTGATATTGATTGTCAAAAGTCATGGGTCAAAGGTCGTAGGTCACTTAGTATGCATGTACTACTAAGTAACTTCATTCACAACAATGTCTCAACAGAATTAATGTCTGGTCAAAAGGTCAAATGTCACAGGTCACATTATTTACTACAATATCTCAAGAGGTCAATAGTGGATTTTCATGAAATAAGACTGGAGAAGGACCTGGTCAAAATGTGAAGGGTCAAAGTCATAGGTCATTTTGTATGTTATTGAGGCGGTTCACTTTGTGTACTATATCTTAATGGATTTCTGGATTTTTATAAAACTTTGCGGAAATACATGTAATCATGGATTAAAAGCTGAAATATATTTGTAACTTAAAAGGTCAAAGGTCAAAGGTTTTATGAAGATACAAAAATGAATTTGGATTGGACCTAACTGGTTAAGGAGTACGGGGGCATAATTATCGAGAGATGTGACCGCAGTCGAAGTTTTAAATGTACAAATTTCATCTCAGTATTTGTTTCTCTGTTGTTCAATCGGTATAACGGCTAACTTTAAATAATCATCTAATATTTCCGCTGTATCCCCAGATGCCAGTTATAGTAGGCCTGACAGTGGCATGGACAAATAGGCAATTGGCATGTGGTGTACGTCCCGTATAGTACTTCTCGTCGCCGGTGAATGGTAGTTTCCGCTAAGCCAGCCGCTAACGTTATCTAGGGTCCGGCAGCCTCAGCATGGCTCCTCTGCTCTCGATGGGTTGTCTTCGCCCTGCGAATGGGGTTATGGTGGTAATTCATTGTTTTCATTTTTCTTATTTCTCATTTGGGAATGAAACGCGAAAATTTCCATCGTTTGGGGTAACCCGGGGGGGGGGCGGGGAGGGGGGGGGTCGATCTCCACACGGCCTGTCTCGCACTGTCCAACAACCTCAGAAATGCACCCTAAACAGCGTAACCTATATGACCAAATTTGCAACCCTAAATGGCGTAACACATAGGAAAAGCTACCCTAAGTGGCGTGACTCCCAGGAAATCCACTTATTCTGATACCCTAACTGGCTTGAACAGGGAATCCAATAATTTGATACTCTAAGTGGCATAAACAGTGAAATCAACTCATTTGATACCCCACCCAAATCCTTCTCATCTAAAACATAATTGTACATTGCGCAACCCGAAGAGGTTCACTTAACAATTCATAAATAATTCTCCTAATTATCAAATGTTCATGTTGGAGATTTTATTAGATCCACAAAAAAATTGCACCCCTAAATGGCGTAATCTACATACTACATAACCAAATTAGTATCCCTTTAATGGCGTGACATGTGAGAAAAGGCTACCCTAAGTGGCGATTGCCAGCGAACGGTGCTGAAACAGCTACCCTTTTTCCAAAAGACGTCGACGACGCCCAAGGGCTGGAAAAGGGACCCTTTACGACGCTTTTTCTGGACGCGGGTGCGTAGCAGGCCGTGTGGAGAGTAACCCCCCCGGGGGGGGGGGGGGGTAATCGTACAATGCTATTCAAGCTTCTGCCAACCTTAAAATTTGTAGGCAAGCTTTCATCCAATCCTGTGTGATTAATCCTACATAACCACCTAATTACATAAGTCTTGAATGGATTATTGATATTTGCTTAAACGTTTATTGTAAGTTGGCTTTCCATTTGCCTGCATTCACCGAATCCATTTTATGTGTTTGGAAAATTCCCCCTTACCCTCTTTGTGTTTGGTTAATATATTCCCACCTTAAGTTGAGTGTCTATACATAAGTACATATGTATGAGTTCTCACAAACAGACACAGAGATAATATCAAATGCAAGCCCGATTTGTTCAGAGTGGAGGGCGTCACATACAAAGAGTTCGACTGCTTTAACGAAATCTCGTGCCCTCTTTTGTCACCTAATATCCACAGCTTCCATAATTTGATATTTTGAGATTATAAAAATTTCTTCTTGCTCAATGGAAGTGAGTCGAAGTAACTTTTCACGTTGGGCCTTAGACTGCACAGCGTATTTAGAATCACGAAAACAAACCACAATATGCAAAAACGCTTTAGCCAGTATTTTGACTCACTTTGTAGCATTGACCTTAGAATTACGGTCAAATTGCAACTATGCCTAATCTTAAGTTGTTGAAATCTGTATACTTTAACGAAGTGTTTGGAACATAAATATTTCCCATATTCTTAAATGAGAGTAAGATTTTGTCTGAATTTCTCCTACAATTCATGGATCTTTCAGAAAATGCTCCAAAAATAGTTAAAATGATTTCGACCAGCATTGATAGCAACCAAAGTATTTATGCTCATTACTCATAGACATGATGCAGGTATGAGGAAATTAGACCGACTCAGGAGAATGAAATGAATTAAGTCCTGTTGGTATTTTTGTCCTCAATACAGGCGTGATTAATACCTTCCTATCGTGGAAGTTTTGGATTCCTCTATCGCGTCTAACATACTGTGCCTACCTGCTCCATCCACCTGTCATATATCTATACACGGGGACCGAAACTACACTCTTTCACCCTACTGTCATAAACCAGGTAAGACGAAAAGTGTGCTTCATGGTACTTAATGTAGGGGCGGCGTCAGGGTAAAATCTTAGGGGGTGGTTGCGAAATCCGTCGGCAAAATTTTGCAGGCCAAATTTCTTTCACGGCCAAATAAGCAGCCGAAAAGTTGCTCGTGACGGGGGGGGGGGGGGTAGGGGTGTGTTGGCGGGACATTTTGACGGCCAGAAAATGTTTCACGGCCAAATTCCCGGCCTAATAAACAGCTGAAAAGTAAAACACTAAAATCCCAGTAATTTTCATTACTTTGAACAAAACGGGGAGCGGTCGAATGACTAGGAATACTAAATGCCAGGTTTTAGGTCATGTGAACTCAAATTAGTCAAAATAGTTCACACAAATTTACAGTTCACAAACTGATGTTTGCAAGATATAACAACAAATTTGGAGTTATTTTTTTTTAACAGACATGGTATTAACTGTAGCACGCTAAGAGTTATTGTTGCGATTTCATACGTTTTCCAGCATGCCACTGTGCATAGAAATAAAGCCACTTTTAAAAATCTAGAATATATAAGGATATTTTTAGATTTCGACATCACTACATAAGACAAAACCCCTTTCGCTCTACGCCGTACGTAATACATGTAGAAACAAAACTGTTAATTCATATTTTTGAGGCGTCTGATTCCTTAAGCAAAAAGTCGAACATCATGCATTGCTTTGAATTCAATGATTGCTCTGTTTGTCGTTGTAACCTTTCGTCATAGGTTGTATGGAATATATTTTGTATGAAGACTCCCACTGTTGTGGCAAATGAATGATGTTACTTTTCAAAACTGAAAATGAATTTAAAAAAAATCTCGCATGTAATTTAGTTTGCAAAATGTATCGTAAAATGTAACTTTTGATACAGAGTTTTGCTATTTACGTTTGTTCATTCCAGAGTTTCCTGTTCGCTGGTTTCGTTGTTATAAGCTACACAGCAGCCATGATACTCTCGGCCCTCGTCGAAATGCCCGTGTGCAATTTACAGAAGATGCTTGGGAAGCGACAGAGGTAGTCAGGTTTCGTCCGCAGAAGTGCATATTAGTCGCTTCTTTGGCACCTGAGTCATCCACCAGCTTCAACAGACGTAGGACAGTCATGTCCCCCTCTTTAAGAAGTGAGGGAGATGTTAAAAGCGTCGTATAACAATGTTTCCAGTTTCAAATATCTAAGCCTTGATTTCCCATGCTACCAGTATCTCTCTCTCTGATAAGATCTAAAAATGACGGCTTGAAAACATTGCAATTCAAAACGAAGTGCTTTCAAAAAGTTAAAATCTTTGAGCGACCATTCCAATTTCCCCCATACGCTGTTATGTTGCATAATTTTCGTCAGCTGACAATTCATGTGCCCATTTTTATCTGCACATATTTTACGAGTGGCAGAAAAACTGTCTGAACTATTGTTTTTTAGGGTGTTTACTTGTCTATTCAAACACTGTCAGATATGTCAGATAGAGCAATGTTTGGCAATGTTTTAAATGGGGCTTCCACTCTCTTATACAGTGCATTTAAATCATCCCTCACATTTGGTGAATGGGAACTATGCAAACTACTAAACCTCAAAATATAAGTTCCCTCGTCTGTGATTGGTTATTAACTATCATAATAGCCCAAAATTCATTCAATTCTAACTTTTCCAATCCCTTGACAAAATAACAATTTTTTTTCAGAGAGGTAAGGGAAATGGGATGCCAGAAAACTCAGCAAAGTAGAACGATTATAAATAATCTGCAGTACTCTTGACGATATAAATGATATTAGTTTAATAACTATATACAGTATATGTAATTATTTGTGTGATATATATATATATATGTTTATCATGTAATCATTAATGGAACAATGGCGTGTTTTATGTCTCGCTATCGACAATACGTTATTCAGCATTCAGCAGTAGAGGGCGCACTTGTCCAAGAGAACTTGTCCTCCACAAACTTCCGGTTATATTTATCCCCAACGAATTTTGATTTTACCTATTGTCACCTGAAATTATTGCGCAAATTTGTTACACTCTGACCGTATTTCGTGAAATCATAAATTTTGCAGACGTCCCTAAACGGTGAAATCTGCGCGTGCGGTCACCGACGATAGCGCCCTCTATTGCCGAACGCCCTATGTTGTAGATGGGGAGAATTGGTACCGTATATTGCCGGCTTGTTGCACTTTTTATTTCTGTTCACGGTGATCTTTTTTACTTGTAAATAATCAAGTATGTTTTAAACTGTAGCTAACTAAAAGGCACAGTACTAATAAATGACCAGTAAATGCGTTTCCCGGGTGTATAGTATACTGATTAAATTTAGCAATGTGCATTTCAGTTGCGGCATGATTTTGGCCATAGGAATCAGTGACTTGCTTCATAGAGTATACGTTGCATAATTACGTAATACATGTATATGGTCAAGGGGCTTTAGTATATGGCTAATTAAAGCCAATGGGAGACCGGCAATTTTAGCTATGATTACATCCAGCCTTGTCAACTTATACACACCGTGATGGCGTTCTAGGCGTAATACAAAGCAAAATTTACTTCCACCGCTAAATGATGCGGGAGCGAGTAATCGAATATTATGCAATACACATCGTGGCTTCTCGATTTCAAGATCTACTGCACTGTCCGAGTCCTGTTACAGCGTTTGTATCCATGGGTAAGACAGTTCATCTGTATTACCCCTTTCCACCCAGAAGTATAAATGGGTACCTAGTAGGGTGAAAATGACTTAATATGTCTGGCTTGATGCGCCTCCTTGGGCTGCTCAGCTAGGAATAATCCCCAGGGAGTGGAAATGGTGCACGTCTTAATAATATTCAAGCGCATACAGACTGATCTCAACATGTGTTATGTGTTGTACATGTAAAAGAACGGACTATTGTTATTATTATTATTGCGCATTGAGCCAAACGTCTATACACTCGTGTCACTATACTATACTATAACCTTTGCAACAAACTGGATAAGTTTAACTGTCCGTTCAATATGTGGATGTAGGTATTGTCTATGCATGTTTAACGTATTATGTGTGTGAATATATACACTACATTTATATATCTGTAAAGTCATACGTACAAGGTTTTTGAAAAACAAATGTTTTATTCAAAATATCGACATTATATATTTTATAATTTCTATTTTTTTTTAAATATTAAAGTATTAATTATATTTAATAATTCTTCAGTGCAATTTGAAAATAACGGAGTGTAGTACTGATGGATGAGTACTCTCAAAAGATACTTCAATAATTTTATAATCAACTATCCTACTACCTCAATACATTTTTAGAATTCCTTCTGTAGTTAAGTGTGTGACGCTATTAAAATCAAGGTTATGTAAGTGACGGCAATGCTTAACAATGAATTCATATCCATACGAGCAGATTTGGACGAAAGCAATACATGTATGTATATTGAAAGAAGATATCTCTTATATTTCATTCACTATAATTTTGCTACTTTTTGTACATTGTCCTCGATATGTATGTGACATTTAATATGTAAACAAATATTTGGAAACAATGGCAAAAACTCAACGAGATTTTTGGTCAAATATCTACCGCAAACAGTCAATTAATCGTACGTATGTGCGTGGAAAGTGAGCTGTTCTCATTCATTTTACGCTAGTGATTATCGTCAATGCCAATTAGGTTAAACCAACCTGGCCGGGCATTTCTTTAAAAAAAAGAGTCCTTTCAAATTTTAAAAGGTCGTGTCTGCTTGCAATTGTAATTCCGGTGTTTTTATCATTTTTTAAAATCTGTATCATACGAAAGCCTGTATCTCTCTCTTTTTTTTAAAGTAGATTTCAATTCAATTTCCCTTGAAATGGTTACTCTATCATGG
>JZLH01S0155209.1:25206-44796 GCA_001188425.1 Eucidaris tribuloides
ATCGTTCATTGCCTATGAATAAAGGGTGAGTTGGGGTAAAATGTTACCGAATTCTTTGGTATTTCCTGTTTTCAGTGTCTCTCTTGTATGTCTGACGGATGGAATGTGGTTTGAATGACTGATCATGAGAGATTAACGTGCACGTTCGGAACCTCTAACCTCTCGATAGGCCTATGGCCTCACAGCCACAGAGGACAAACGACCCCCCCAAAAAAAGTTTTCATTTTTCTGATCGTCAGTGCTACAGAGTAATTTAGAGAGATTTAGTTGTTACTCATCTGCTTGTGGTTGGTCTATACTGTCTGGTTGTGTGATCATAGTGGCGACCGAAAGTATCGTCACGTTCCGAACGCGTGCAAACGAATTTCGTTTCAATAAACGCAAGGCACGCATTTACTACGCTGGATTTGCGTTTCGTCGCGTTTAAACGTCGTTTCATGGAACGCGTTTCAGTAAACGCGTTTGGAACGTGACGATACTTTCGGTCGCCACTGTAGCAAATTATAAATTCCCCATAATATATCTGGAACTCAATTACATTAGAAATATTATTGTCATCTTCTACAAGGGTGCTTCCCAGCCTTATATAACTCGAGGCCTAATTTGACTGAAACCAAACTTTCGAGGCCGGCCTTAGAAATATTGACAGTAAAACAAAGTAAAACAAAAATTACAATAAAACGTCACACAATTACGGAAGAAAATAAGGAATGAATTTGTGTGGTAATCTCAATTATAATGACTGATTAAAAATAATTGATTTTTTTTTTCGAGGTCAACCTTACCAAAATGATAAAAATTACACTAAAGCGTTACACAAAATAAGAGTAAAAAAGATTTGCGTTTGATTTTTTATTTACCAGATAATCAGAAATAAACATATTGAAAGAAATGATGCAGTTGTTATTTGTTTTACTATTGATTTTTGTAATTCAGTTATTATGAGTTCTGTAAGTAATAATACCACCAATTCAGTTGTAAAAGAAGTCCTTGGGACCCATGAAATTGTTTCTTTATAACGAAATTTCTTTATATCAGGGTTGCAAAAACAATAAAACACAAAGGAAATCCAAGGTATGGGACCAGAGATTTTACTTCTTTATAATGACATTTTGTTATATCGGTGTTCTTTATAACGAGAGTGCACTGTATGACCAATACACAAAAGTGGGACAAACGTGATTTTGTCTGACTGCACAAAAGTAATCATAACTTTTGTCTTATGAAAGTAAATTGAATGGGATAAGATTTATCAGAAAGAAAAATTATTCTGCTTTAATATGATACCAAATACACGTACCTTTTGAGAAAATTATATACCTTAAATATTTTTCTCCCGATTGGACCATTTTTTTTTGGGGGGGGGGGACAGACTGTACAATGATGATTACGCAGGACAAGAGAAATCGTTGATCCTTCTTGAATGATTTTAACAATTATTATTTTTTAATAGTTACCATCGTACATGCAAATACATTGTAACTGCATAACTGAGGTCATAAGGTACACACTTGTTAGACAATAGTACAAATATAACGGGAATTAAATCTCAGGATTACAAATGAGAAACAATTTTATGTAGCCTGTTGCCTCTGTGTAATTTCCATAGAGTTAATATTATGACACATCTGGTTCCCCTGCTCATTGGGTTAACACACTGAGTCTACCGCTTTCATATGGTAGCAAATGAAAAAAATGAAAAAAAAAATCGAAGTCGATTCATTTCACAGCTGTCCACATCATTTCAGATAATTTATTTTAAATTTCCATTTAATGTTTACAGAGCAAAATAAACAAGAACTATGTGAAATATAATTCGAATATCATCAAACGAAATTGTGTACTTATAAGATCATGATGAAATCTCCAGAATCGTTATTGTGGTCATTCATATTCGGTCAGGGATGATTGCTCAGGCAGGGGCGTCGATCCATTTTTCGAATGGGGGGGGGGGGTCAAAATTAAGAAAATTTTCAAAATCATTGCCACGTTCCGTGCAAATTTGTATTTGTAAATTGTGTATGTGAAGTAATATTATGTTAATTGTAACGGTTTTGTAGTGCCCTTTTAAAACATATTCCTTTACGTTATTGTTCAAGTTATGTATTTTTTCCCGGGGGGGGGGGGTTGCAAACGAATGCTTTTCCAAATATCTTAAGGTGCGACTGCCCCTCCCCCGGGATTGATGCCTCTGTTCTCAGCAGTTTTGTAAAACATGTCAAAATTGTTTTTGTCTAAGTTTGTGTAGTTCGTGATGCGTGATCACATTTTACAAAATTGATTGCTGAATAGTCACCTGTGACCGAACTAGCATGTGATTATCCTATCATTTTCTGATACTAGTTTTTATTATTGTATCGATTTTGAGATATTTGGGAGTTATTTATTATACTCTTACTCTAGTCAGTGAACTTATATAATGTATGCAATGATACCATTGCCTCGTGAATTTCAAAGATTGGGTTCAGGATTTGAAAGACCATCACTTCCCTCCATTATCATTAAGTTAAGTACCTATACAAATGGTGTGTTGATAGTTTCAGATCCCTATGTCACGAACTTCTTGCTATATGAGATAAACTAAAACGATATATTACCAGAATAATGTTTTTTCAATGAGTTTAAATTTTGCTCAAATTGCAGAAAACGGTTATGTTAGTTACGGTTAGTTCACATGATCAGCTGAGCGCTGCGGTCAGTGGCCGACTACCTACGCTGTCAAATTGTGCCGAACTCTGCGTGACCCTCAGGCTATCGGCCGATTGGACAAATTTGGAAGTAGCGGAACGGCACGTGAACGGGCCGTTGCTTTGCAAATTTTGAAGTTTAACCGTCCAGATTTTCACCTAACTTACGTACCCAAACGTTCTATGAGAGATATTAATATTCACATTGTGAATAATTTAAACTGATTTCTTTCATTTTGCCGTTTTTGGCGTGTAAATCTTGAACCCAATCTGTAAGAAGGCTGCAGGTGACATGCCCTACAAAATGCTTTGTTAACCACGACTAAACATCTTGATTTAGGTCAATGTTAAGAGACATCTTGGACTCATTTATCCCGAAAACATTTATGATCTGCTGCAAAAACCTGAGTGATTTATTCAAGTATAATGAGATATTTCACCTTTTGCATCCACCCGATTCTGGCGCCCATATATAAATGAAACTTAATTTCAAGGTGGGAGGTTGAATTCTGTTTACATGTGCTTGACATTACTTGCACAATGCGTAATGTGAGCTAAATCTTAATCGTATAACAATACATAAACTTTGTCCAAAAATCGCACCATCAGCACAAATATAAGTTATTACATTTTTCAAAAGATATTCGTATTTGCTACCATATCAAAGTAGTAGATGTTGATTCTGATTCGAGATCTCATTCGATTTGTTTCATTAAGCTAGAGTTATGCTGGGTTTCGTAGTTTAAAGGCCGTGTAAGCAATGTAAAGAATTCATGTATCACAATTTACATCAAAAAATGAGATAACACATACTAAACTGGAAAATAGTTTTATGAAAACAAAGACACAATATTTGATTGTAATTGAATGTTATACATTACAATTTTTGTCGACTGTAGTATATTTCGTAATGTGCAAGCAAAGATCTAATTAAATTGGTAGCACTTTAAAAATAATGGCATGCGCATTCTTTACAAGCGGTGGCAAAGTCGGTGAATTGGGCACAACTAACCACAACTTATCAATTTTTTTTTCAGATGTAAATATACGTTTTTTTGGTGAAATTGATACAAACTATCACAATAATCCCCGATGCACCGATATTGTTAGTCAAGCACCTTTACCAAAATCTGAGAATGAGCAGTTTATAGTAATATATTAATAAAATATGTTTAAAAGTTGTTTTAAACCAAAATTGCCTTAAATGTATTGTTAAATATTATATGACGAGCGTAATATTCAAAAGTAAGTGGATACACATTCACATTGAAATCAAATGTGTGAAACTAGGGATAATATCTCCCAAGAATATGTTCTTGATTTACATACCGATACCGTTTTGGTGCTCAGATTTGCAGCTAAAGAATAAAAAAGATTGTTCACAATTAGGGAATCATACATATTCGAAGATTTTAAATATAAAATATTTTGAAATTGAGCTAATTGCCTAAGTTGTCCATTTAACAGTAAATGCTGGCTATAATTTAAGTAGAGTCCAACCATACCAGAGCTTCTTCGGTGCTGGTAAAACGACACTGGGGTGAGTTTCTGACCCGGATTTTAGACTAGGTTAATATTCATTCTAAAAGCTTCGTATGACGATTCATTTAATTCGAACTTTAACGAGATAATCCCCCCCCCAAAAAAAAAGAACCCGACTATAAGGACTATTGCCTTGTGAGAGGTAAACATGAATCTTCGTATTATTTATCTAATTTACTTGATTTCATTTTGGGGTGTGCAAATCAAGAACGCAATCTTTAAAGGCAAAGTTCACCCTGACGTAAAGTTGATCTGTGACGTCACATGCGAGCAGCTCCCCATAGTCATGTGATATAACTTGCATAAAGTACCGTTTTCTCAGAAATTTGAAAATGATTTTACCTGTGCATTCAATATATTATCATGAAAGCAAGAAACATGATTTTATACAGGCTTCTATGAAAAAGAAATCACATCTAATTATTATGAACTATAAAAAAAAATGGCAATTGAATGAATTTATGTTACATGACGGGGAGCTGCTCGCATGTGACGTCACAAAATTAAAACTTTGAAACTTCATAACTCTGTTATTCTTTGGTGGATTTTCGCCAAACTTGCATTAATATGTTTCTCTAATTTTTCTGCTTTTACCAATACCAACTTGACGTCAGGGTGAATTTTGCCTTTAAAGGTCTGCTTCCGTGGAAGAATGGATGGCGCCCTCTTTTGACGCAAACTGTTAAAAAGAGTGGCACATAATGCAATATATACAACGTTGGTTGTGTACAGCACAAATCAGAATTAACCGACCTTGCACAGCGCACGTATCACGCGTGACATACGAGAAGGATACACGCTGGATACGCGTAGTCGGATTACCATTTGCGTGCAACGTGCTTAGTTAACAAGGAAGCCTGTTACTATACTTACGCGAAAGATACGCGTTTGAATGAATAGGTAGCGCTGCGTAAGGCATATTTTGCGTGACTTATGCGTATAGTGTGCGCGAAGAGAAGTGTACCCTTGTGCATAAATTTCGCAAAACTACAACTGCGGAGGTTACAAA
This sequence comes from Eucidaris tribuloides, assembly GCA_001188425.1. Taxonomy (NCBI): domain Eukaryota; kingdom Metazoa; phylum Echinodermata; class Echinoidea; order Cidaroida; family Cidaridae; genus Eucidaris; species Eucidaris tribuloides. Next base: position 30,445 of record JZLH01S0155209.1, read on the forward strand.
AATGCTACGGTATATGCGCAGGTTTCGCGAATTTGGGTTGGTTAATTCTGATATGGACACCTTCTCATGAAAGTTGTCAGTTCTTACAAGTTCAGTAAAATCCTTGGCTTTGGTTGGCTGAGAAGCACTGCGCACTGACTGTAATTATGGTTACTGTCAGAGTCTGACGACTTTCATGAAACGGTCCCCTGGTCTGTACAGCATTCGCCCTTCTATTTCTGTCTGTAGGCAATGGCAATACAAAGTCCCATCATTGTAAATATATGCTCGTAGACTGGTTGTTTTCCTCTCCATACTTGAATAATGACTTGACATATACTTGCATCCTCGTCACAGTAGCAATCTGAATTGTTTTGCAATCGACGTATATTTCCAAAGCAACATTTTCCATGCTGGGAACAAATTTGTCTTACTCTATCAAACGAAGTCCGAACATCTCACGTGCATTTCCAAGGCAACAAGTACATTTATAAGGCAACATTTTCCACCATGTGAACAAATTTCATCTATTCAATTATTCTATCAAAAGAAATCCGAACCTCTTCTCAAATGCGTCCGATTGCTCATATGCGGAGCAGTGTTAGTCACGGAAGATATGGCACCTCCATGGGCGTTGTGAAGCTGAGATCCACGACGCAACGAAGGCGGAGAGAGAGGCCCGCCTCTCGGAGATGTTGGCGACAAGGGGCCACGCCTGGACGACGGCGGGGACAAAGGTCCATTTCGCGAAAAGCTTGCAGAGGCGGATCCACGCCGCGTCATTTGTTGTGCAAGTTGAGCGTGCAAGTGTGCCCTGTGATCAAAAGAAGACGCATGATGAGCGGAATCCCCATTTGGAGTATTTCTCCTGAATTCTGGGAAAGTATCTGATTGCGCAGACATGTGAAGTGTGGGATGCATGGAACCTCTGCGAGGCTGCGGGGGCGGTCTCCTGGCTCTAATTTCCTGGCCTTCTGTTATTGAACCCAAATCGTGTGGAACAATTCCCCGCTAAAATGGTGGTGCGCAGATTCTGGATCTGACGTGGTCCTTCGTTTGGTATGCTGTTCCCGCTCCACTTGAACATGCACCCGCGTGTCGTGGTGATATTCATGCGCAGTTTGTTTGCGATGAAGAACCGAGTCATCCCTTTCAGCTTTTGTAATCTCTGTAATTTCAGTGTCGGTTTTCGTGTCGTACTCCTCCTCGCACTCGTCCTCCTGCATGGCCGTCAACCTACCGGGAGATCCATTTCTCGCGAACCCCAATAAACTCAAGCCCAAATCGCTTCCGCAATGAATAGAGGCTCGGGTGGGGCTGGTACGCCTCGCATCAAATGACATGTGATCCGGCGACGGAGAGCCGAACTGGTAACTTTGTCTCCTCGGTAGATACTTAAACTTGTTTTGTTCGTCGGGAAGCGGGGAATCGTAATCGTCACACTCGCCAAAGAGGAAAATATCGTCATCCGGGAACGGTTCTAGTATCGGTAGATCGCAACACAGCGTTTCCAGATCGACATCGGTTGTGTAATCGCTTGGTATCGTCATCATCTGGGCGGAATTCGATCCCCGACGTTCATCTGGCTTCATATGTTTGTAGTTCTTAATCATCAACTTCATCGCGCTTCGGATTCCTTTGATCTCTTTTTGGACCAGTCGGTGCGCATCTTTAATGCTCTCCTGCAAAATGAATGAAATAAAAATAAAAGAAACAAAAGAGTAAATAATTTATAGGAGTAAATTGAAATATCTTTTGTCTATGTTATTTGTGCAATCATCTCACAACACATCTTATCTTAGTTTAGCTTAGAGTATAGAAGCTGCGACAAGGATTACTCCATCAATGTTCAAGTTTGAAATGGTAACTGGATCAAGGCTAGCAGAAATTATCGGCGTAGAATTTAGGTAAGATATCGTTTCAAATTACGAATTAATAGGCTGACATTGTGAAGCTTAAAACACTATATAACAGTGTGGAAGCCTTGTTAAAAATTGTCAAACCTGCTTTCTGACACATCTGGTATGTTTGGATTGGACAAATAACACCTTAGAAACAAAAGTTGACAGTTATGCGTCAGCTAGTATAAATATTGTGAAATTCAAATTGGCATATTTAATTTCCTAATCCATGATAGGAAATGTGCAACACAGCAGTCAATGGAGGAAAGCTGGAATGGTCTCTCAATGATTTTTACTTTTTTAAAGCACTTACTGATCGTTTTAAACTGCAATTTTTTCAGGGCTTCATTTTTAGAGCATGTCAGAGACACTGGTAGCATGGGGAATCATGTAGCTCAGAGTTTTTGACTAGAAACACTGTTAAACAGTGGCTTTAAATTAAAAAATAATTATCACACTTTGATATTTGAGCTATATAGTAGTTTTTGCGAAAGTTATGCTTCCACTGGCAAGATATGCATGAAAAAAACAATTTCCACTCCTTCCGATGATAGAATATCCTAGATCTGCACACAGTAAGCCTATGGGAGGAAATGGGCAGGTGAATCAGGTTAATTTGAGTGTTTCTATATGTTCACTTTTTTTAAAGCACTAAATCATCACTTTGAAATACAATTCTTTCAGAGCTTTAATTTTAGATCTTATCAAAGAAATTAGAGCATGGAGGATTATGTAGCTCACATTTGTTTTTAAAACTGTGGTCATTGTTGTTTGGCTTTAACACAAACATTCACTACACTGTATCATATCCAGATGCACTGTGATGGAGAGGTGGTTTATATGTGTTTTACAGTGTTGAAACTAATGATTGTTTAAACGAGGACAATCACACAGCTTGAAGTGTTGTAGCAAGTTCAAGACTCGAGTGTATTTTGACATGTTTGAGGTGGATTTACATGGACTTCGTATAAAGTCACAATGTAAAACGAGTAGCATAAATGTATACTTATATTAATGTTCTTTGTAATACACTTCTGCTCATAATTATGGAATATTTGTTGATACTTAAGGTCCTTCTCCTATATCGTCCAAATTTTTCAAGACAAGTGCTTATTTCACAAAAACGCAGTATGTGAAGCAATTTTTGGAAATCATGAGACGACTTAAGTAAAAACTGAAGTACGTTTGAGCGCAATAACAATTATATATTTATTTTTAAAAAATCCACAAAAAATCATGAAAAAGTATTAAATTAAAGCAAATTAAAAAAACAACACAGAAACTGATAAATTTCGATCTAATGTCATTTATCACTAAATTAAAATCAGAAAAGTGTTTGTTACAAGTCTAATAACGCGCGCAACCACCACGTGACTCAACAACAACAACAACACCGCCATTTATAAATACAGGTTTTAGTGTCGAGTCGGACGCTATAAAATGCTCAAAATTCCTTAAATACTTACATTATAATTGTTTCACCTGGGGTGAACAAATATTAATCCCAGACGTACCGTTCACGGAAAAATGGCAACTTCTAAAATGTTTTTTAAGTATTCCATAATTATGAGCATGAGTGTATAAGTCATGGACTCGAACTCATGGACTCAGCGACACCACTGACAGATTTCAACTTATCTCTGCATTGAAATAACTGTGAGAAATGAAATGAAAAAGGAATAGTTAACCCGTCCAGCTGCCATAATTGAACATCGGACGGTGCCTATCCCTGTTTCAATAACCATGGGCCACATGGTTACACAAGACAGTTTGACTATACAGTGAGGGGTTAGTAGTCTGGTAGTTATGGTAATACCATACGTTTATCTCCCTACATCATACTGTTTAAAAGGAATAAAGAGCTTATTTGAATTACAGATTAGTCTTAAATGATGTTCCATGAATAAACAAAAATCTGACAGATAGAGAAAGAGAGAGAGAGAGGGATTATGAATTCACAACTTTTCTTTTACTCAATAGCAACGGAGAAAGTCGAGGAGACACGACTTTAGGTTAACACTTTAGGCCCCCACCTAAAAAAATAAGTTATGTTACCCTCAAGCAGGAAATTCTGAAAATGTGGTCGGTCGGTCGATTTTTTTTAACGACATAAACAAGTATATGAAGGACAAAACTGGTTGAGAGTCGAGTTTACCAATAATTTTTACGGGCTTTCGAATGAACAAAACGCATATAAAAGTGTTGTTTTGTGCAATTGAATAGGAATTTTAGCAAATTCTTTGCTTCAATTTGACATTTTCTCCCCAAAACGGTGAGTTTGTATATTTTGGATCTACTTTAAAAAAAAAATTCGCGACCCTGTTTTTCGCATTTTACAGTCGGTCGATTGAGGGCAACATTAACATTTTTTGGCCTTGTACAATGAATACCACAGTAAAATGATTGCCCACAAAGACATACACGTATACAGTACAGTATACACTTCGTTACTTATGGTACCTATCGACGCAATTAGTATTGTTTACAGAAGTATATACGTCTCAACAATTTGAATACCCTTCCTCCTGGGTGATATAAATATCACCTATTGTGTCATGAGACGGAGATCTTATTAAGACCATCGAATACACAAATTACCAAATCCCACTAAATCCAATTCAGATGCCTTACAATATCATCCAGAGTGAAAGAAATAAAATTCTATGTTTGCTTAAAGGATCGAAAGCTAATCATAGGACACATAGAAATCCATATTAATCGATCCTCTCTAGGAACAGCAACGTTGGCGTATCGATCAATGTAATTATGCGCTAAGAATGTTCCAAAGAACGAGTCCGATATCGTCATTGCTTTCGTTTGTTGAAGCTCCTTTATCGTTTGCCGCGTAATGTTATCGTATTTGTCAAAATTATTCGCTCGTCAAGGACGAGAATCTTGAGAGGCGTCAGTACTCATTGATTGAATGTAACGTGTAACCCCCTATACACCCCCCGAAAGCTAAGCCCTTATATTAAAGCCAATCATTCGCTTTGAAAATCAAAAGTTGTCGCCTCTCGCAGTAGTAGAAAAGATGACATTCGGGGAATAATTACCTAAACGCTTTAAAATACACTATTTAACATTGTGAAGTCCCATTTGAAAACATTGTCAAACTTTGCTATCTGATATTTCTAACAGGGTATAAATGGAAACATAAATACTCTAGAACACAAAACATCAGACAGTTATGCTGTCACTTGTAAACTACGGTATGTACATATAAAAATCGGCACATGAAAATTCCGCAACACAGCAGTCTACGGGGAAAACCGAAATGGTCGCTTTATGATGTTCACCTTTAAAAAAAAAATCACATAATGATCGTTTTGATCTGGAAATTGGAAATTTATCAGGGCTTCATTTTTAGACCTTATCAGAGACACAGGTAGCATGTGGAATCGTATAGCTCAGATTTTAAAAAAATACTTCAAACATTGTTATACGATGCCTTTCATGAAAACTTATAGGTAGGACAACTCCGTTATCGTCATTGCTATATATCGTTTCTTGTAGTTCCTTTGTCGTTCGTCGAGGACGAGTACCAAGAGGTGTTATTCGCTCTCGGCATTTATCGACTGAAATGTACCCTCACTACAAACACATCCGGAAACTAAGCCCCTCTACCAACACCGATCATTAGGTGACAGAATTGAAAGTTGTCACCTCTTGCAGCAGTTGAGCTGATGATACTGGGAAAATGATCACCTAACTGCTTTATTGAAAACATTATAGGTAGCACAGCTCCGATATCGTCATTGTTATCGTTTGTTGTAGTTCCTTTGTCTTTTGTCGCGTAATGTTATCGTATTTGTCAAAATTATTCGCTCGTCGAGGACGAGTACCATTAGAGGTGTTATAGACTTTCGTCATTTATCGATTGAATGTATATAATGTAAACCCGCTACAAACACCTCCAAAATCTAAGCTTTTATACTAACGCCGATCATTCGCTCTAAGATTCAAAAGTTGTCACCTCTCGCTGCAGTTGAGATTACGTCACTGGCGAAGTTGACACCTAAATGCTTTATCGAAAATTACAAGTCCAATATCACCGTTGATATCGTTTCTTGTAGCTTCTTTTGTCGTTCGCCGCGTAATGTTATCTTATTTGTCAAAATTATTCGGTCTTCGAGGACAGGTACCTAGAGGCGTCATAGGCTCTCCGCATTATCGACTGAATGTAATGTTTAACCCCACTACGAACATCTCCAAAAAACTAAGCCTTATACTAACACCGATCAATCGGTAAGAGATTCAAAAGTTGTCACCTCTCGCAGTAGTGGAGATTATGACACTGGGAAACATGACGCCTAAATGCTTTATCGAAAATAATAAGTCCGATACCATAATTGATACAGTTTCTAGTAGCTTCTTTTGTCGTTCGCCGCGTAATGTTATCTTATTTGTCCAAATTATTCGGTCTTCGAGGACGAGTACCTCGGCTCGAGTACCGAGGTTCTCGGCATTTATCGATTGAATGTATATATGTAACTCCACCACAAATACCACCAAAAACTAAACCCTTATATCAGCACTGATCTTTCGGCGAAAGAATCGAAAGTTGTCAACTCTCGCAAAAGTTGTGCTGATGATACTGCGAAAAAGATCACACGACTGCTTCCCTGAAAACATGGGTGGAACTGGAAACTGGTATCGACCATAATTATTTATTCATAATTTCTTATCAATAACCTTTAAAAACGAAATATTACAACATTTCTTATTCTTATAATTCTAATTGATTACTTCCACCGTTTCTGTTGATTTCATCACGGTCTGTAAATATAATGATAATAATAAAAATAACAATATCGATGATGATGGTAATGGAAATGATGATGATAATGATGATGATGGTAATAATAACACCAATAATAATGATGATGATGATGATGATAATAATAATAATAATAACAATAACAATGATAATGATGGTGAAGATAATGATAATAATGACGATAATAAATAATGTTATGATCGTTAACATTATAACAAACTTTATTGAAATTATGATTATTATTCTTTCACTATTCTTCGTCTTCTTATTATTTTGGTTATTATCATTATTATGATATCAATCTTGGTGGCAGCAAGTTTTAGTGTGTGTTAAAGAGTAGAGAGTAGTTTTAAGGTGTATTTGTAATAGGAGTAAGAGTGGCAGTAAGGGTAAGGCGAGCAGTAGTAGTAGGAGTAAGTTAGGAGTTGTAATAGTATAGGCGTTGCAGCATATTGGTAGAAGTAAATGTGATGGCGGTGGTGGCGGTAGGTAATGTGGCAGAAAAAGTATGCAGCAGTGGAGGTGTATTAATACTTGAATTTCGTGAAATGTGGACAATTAAGTACATAATAAATTAATAAATGAATACACGTGTTGTTGTATCCATACTTTATAACGAGGATAGGTGAAAAGTCATAGGCCCACGAAGAGGAATTATGCTGCAGTAATGAAGAAAGTCACAATTAAATCAACCTTTTTTTGATAGTGACGTATTGTTTCTTTTCCCGATATCTGTCTTGTTTTACTGTAGAAATTATTTCATTACATTTGAGGGTCTTAAAACGGGCATTTTTTGAGAATTTTTGATGGCAAACAAGCTCTTCGAAAAATGGGTAACTGTTTCAGGGGCTAAAATGCTGGATGATTCACCCATCACTGTGAGGAATGCAACTTATTAATTAGGTTGATATAAGTTCGATAGAGAGAACTGGAATATAATCTCGGAAGAGAAGGAAAGAGCCAGAAAGAGAAACCTGTTTGGAAAGATGTCACTGCATAAAAAATGCCAAAAAATGCCAAATTTTCAGAAAACATCAACTGCAATGTAAAATCATTTTCAAGAGAAAAACAAGAACAGATATCTGAAGAAAAATACAGGTCACCACAGAATAGGTTAATTTTATGCGGTAGTGTTTCTATTACCACTACAGCATAAAAATTCCGCTTTTGTCCTTTAGTCAGCTAGAGCCTTTCAGCCTACGCTCAATATTTTACATAATTCAGATTCAACAATTCCTGTCCGCACTAACAAACCAACACATAACAGCATAATCTAGATTACAAAGTGGTATACTGCATCAACAAATAATCCATCACCTTGAATCGGATAACCGATATCTAAATTGTCTAATGTTTCTTTATAATGTCAGTTGAATAATGGTGTTATATTATACGCATTTAAACTGTCCATAAATGAAATACGTTGAATTTATATGTCATATGAAATAATGTACGTTTAGACTTAACGTTGAACCACAGACAAATTACGAAACTTCGGGCTAACCCATATTGCGTGGAGACAATTTCTTACGATTCTAAATATTGTGGATTACAACAGGTTATAACTCCACTGGAATGATGGAAATAAATGATTCATTCAGGCATGTTTATATTGAAATAACAATGCAAATTAAACGGCCTTCTCTTGAACTAACATATAAAAGAGACCTCGATACGGGACACATTAAAAATGCTCGTAAAATATCTAAACTCGCAAATGTAATGTCCAACTCAAACAATAATAAGTGTTCTAAGCAGATGGTGCGCCGAAAAACATCGGTTATTATTTTTTACACACATTTTTGAATAAATCGGTGGAAAACGCTGTGTAATTTAACCTGTATACAGTGTCGATTTATGTCCCGTTTTATGTACTCTAAGTCTATCAGACATTATTTTGTGATGACCCATTTGAGAATCGTACTCTGATATATAGAGAAGGAGAAGATGGCTTGGATGATTGAAGAGAAGTAAAAAATGCTTTAAAGATTGTGTAAGGGTGTGAAGTTCCATTATTTCCCTTCATTATAATACAACGGTAGTTTAGTACTTAAAATGTGTCTGAAAGTTTGAGATCTATACGTATGAAATTGTTGTTATGGAAAAACTAAATACTGACATGTTACGAGAATGTTGTTGTCTTCCGTGGAGTTTCAATTTTGCTCAATACTGCGAAATCGCGGTATGTGTGTACGCGAAGACAGACGCAAAGCGACTGACTGGTCAAAGGCTAACTCGCACGACATTTACTAACGCTGATCGACAATGGAACGGACGTGTACATTTGACGTCGCGATTTTTTGAAAATGCTCAGTATTGAAAAGTGATGAAGTTAACCGTCGAGATTTGACCAAAACAATATTTTACCCAAGTCTCTATGAAGAGGTTTTATTTATATTCAATCTCACATTGGAATATGATTTCAGCTGATGTCATTCATTTAGATTTTTTGACGTGAAATCAATGACACATCTTTAAAGTGAAGGCAATCATTTTGAGGGTCAATAAAAAAGTAAACTTTGATATCTGAGCTAGCATAGTATGTTCAGATGACAAATAAACACACTACGAAAAAAGTTGGGAAAGTTAGGCTGCCAGTGGTTAAGGTAGCATAAACAAACAATTCGTTCTCCGGTGGATGAAGAAATAGCTAATGCTGCACACAGTAAGTAATGAGAAGGAAATGTGCTGGTGAACCGTCAATTAAATACTATGTAGATTTCACAGCCTATTTAAAAGCACCAACATATTTTGAAACAATTTTTTAGGCTTATTTTAGACCTTATCAAAGACAAACGGAGCATGAGGATCATGTCGCTCAGCATGTTTTAATGTGGTAAATGTAGTCCACAGTAAGCTTTATACAACAAAAACTTTAAACATATAGCATACGTATACACCGAGCTGGAGCGATCTGCCTGGCTGAAAAATTTGTATTGAACTTGTTAAATATTCTTTTATCAGTACTCGATATCCGGTGGGGTCCTGACAGAAATTGGTCACAGTTAGTGCACAAATTGCTTGCAATGAATACTGATGTGATTAATTAAAAGTAATAAACATGTGACCATATAATTGCAACAAGCAAAGCTTGAAAGTGGTGGCTTGATTGTAGAGTAGGTGTAACGAAAAGTAACTATTTCTGATGCGCTATATTAAACTTATAGTCGATGTGATCATGATTACTCACTAGCTGTTAACGCAAAATGATATTTATTTCATTCATTCATTGATTTATTTATTTAGTACGAAGGGTTCCTTTTCAAAGGTGCAAATCTCTCAGTGAGTTAGAGAATAATGATTTCTTGCCAAGGTTTGTATCAAGCTAGTGAAAATCAAAGTAAAATAATATTTGTGCTGCTTTAGGTAAACTGTCTCAATTGATTTCTTGTAGCTCAATGATAGGTAACTGAATTTACTATGTAATGATTCACTTTTGTTAAATCAATATCGCCATTTCAAAAAAGGAATGTTAAGTTGTTGTGTTACTATCTAGATAAACCTTACTTAACAGTAATCTTGTCACACTGTACAATAACAAAGAAAAAAACAATTATCATTAGATCTCTTTAAGTTGTAAAACAACAAGGGTGGTGGCGATGTTAATAATAATTTCTATGCTTATTCTACGGAAAATGCTTATTATATTATCAAGATAAATGATAAAATATTTATCTTGTACCTGTTTGCTAGAAGTAAGTGATGATGAAAAGTTTCCGAATATATTTATTATGGATATTTGGTTTAAAGATAAAATTGAAAAAAATATGAATAAATACTGTTACCGTCTGAATTCGCAAGCTTCCACTTTGTATGATATCAAAACAACAACAACCAAACTATTCTGTGGATAGATGCTACATGAACATGTAACTAGTAAAACTTATTACAATCGAAATGTGCATAATACATGGCATACCAACATGTTGATTTAGAAGCAGCATTTTTTTTTATTTCTTATTATTATATGTATCTTCTAAGGGTAGAGACCCGGCAGGGTATTATGCGCCATATAAGAACGGTGATATTATTATATTATATATATTATATACAAGAAAGCCATGTGAAGGAATGAGAATGTGCGGGCCCTAAAAAGAAAGAAAATTCTAAAAACTGTAGATTAAAAATGAGAAAATGAAAAACGAAAGTCTGAGATATGATATGACGACAGAAAGGTTCAAATAAAATAAAAATTGATTAGATTAACTCAGAATTTGTTTAGTAATGGGACAAACAAGGAGTGATATAAACTTGAAACAAGATCATTAAGACCAAATAAGTAGATGAAATATTAATGGTGATTGAGATTAAAACTAAAGAACAAACATATTAGCTAGAATAGCTTCCCCAAGTTAATAATCAAAGAGAGAACATAAAGACCGAATAGAATCCAGATATAGAAAGAGTTTGTAATATTTCCATCAATAATGTGATAGATGACGGATTCCACGTTGTAATTTAATGTCTAAATAATTCACAACTAGAACTTAATCCATGATACACAAAACTATTTATATAACAACCTAAATAAAACAAAAAAGATAAAAAAAAATGTAATGATAAATAATGAAAGGGGTGATATTAAAAGTTCATAAGATTAATCATGCAAATGTTGGGAGTCTGTCATGTATAATAGTTGGATACATTTTGTACTTTTTGTATTTTGCGTAGTTCGTCTATCTGTGCATTTTAATTCTTGTAAATTAATAAAAACTACTTTTCATGTCCGTATTCTTCATACTCAATTCTTTATGCTTATTTGTGCAATTATGAATATGAAAGATATGGAATGTATTGAGTTCGATGAAGTCATAAGGCAGACAAAACATATCAGATAGCGTCGATCGAACATAATTCCCAGTTATATCGCATGCAAGTGACCTATTACACTGGTCCGCCCAACCATCCAGTGAGCTCCCGCGTGCTGATCATCCGTGCAAGTATCTGTGCCATTTCGAGTTTACGGGGTAATAAAAGCAACTCAGGTATTATCTGCAAGGCCATTTATCGTTAGTGGAGTAAATTTCAATAAGTAATGTTTGACTGAATATCACCCGTTAACGTACGTGGAAAGTTGTGTGAAAATCTCGTAACTGTTTCACAAGTTACGTATTTTGTTCATTGTGTAACAATTATAAACAACGTGTGTAAACCATTAAAAGCGGAGGGCAGTGTTGGTTGATATAATTAACATTAAGGATGAGTTATATTACTAACTAAATACAGAAATAGTTAAATAATAATAATGAAATTGATATGGAGTACTATATAATAATAGTAATTATAGGTAGTAATCAAAATAAAATAACCCATTATATCATAATCATAATCACCATCTTCTCTAATCATGCATCATCAATAAAATCACACTGATAACGATAACGGCAAAAAGTAAAAAAAAATATATTAACTAATAATAATATGATGATATAGTAAAATCAATCAACAAAATAACATACAGATAAAATGAATAATATTTACACGAGAACACACAAGTAGTGATATAGTAATATATAATATACCGATATGTATATATGAATTATGAAAGATTGAAAGATAGATAGATCGACATAATATAGATGAAAGTAGATAGACAGATAGCTAATAGATGGATTGAGGTTGAGTAGATAGTATGTGACACAAAACTGTAATCATGTCCCGTGCTAACTGTTATAATATTGACAACGGCTATCAGGCTTGATACTACAACATACACCCCCGGGGGGGGGGGTGATGCCATTACAAAGTGTACAATGGCGCGTTATGAATTTAAAAATGGACGTTAACAGTTTATCTGCGATCTCAGATCGCTAACAAGATTCAATTCTGAAAAGATAACCGCTTTAAAGTCAACGTCTGTTAAAAGTATAACATTTTTCTAATTCGGTTATTTGATACCCTTTTACTGTACGCGCGTAATCGCGGGCGTGAAAACAACAAAACAACAACAAAAGTAGCCATTTTACACATTTCACACGCGCATTGTGTATCAACCTTGTATGACAATGTCGCCGCCCCCTAAAGCAAAATCCTGTACTACTGCACAGAATCTGATCGAAGCTAAGATACTTGCTGATATAGTGAAGATTCTTGTCTTGTAAGGCCCATTTTGTCGTAAGTCCCGTGTACATGGGATAATAGTCTTAGAACCGGAGGGCAGAGAGTGACAGAACTAGTGCATCTGAAATAAAAGAAAGTGAATGATGGGATGAATTTTGTCTCCATTTCCATGATTGAATAAATACGTATAATAAAAGGTTGATAAAAAAGGTGAAAATATACGAACTACATAAAGAGTGAAATCGATTACAAAAAGCAAATTGAATTGAACCTTATTCATTTCCATTCATTATAAAAAAGAATGCACACACACCAAATGTTATAAATTGGTTGACAAAAATGTAGAAAGGAAACGACATCAAATATTAAAAGAAAAATCTGCTCACGGCAAATAATAGAAAAATGGATGGATTTCAGAAAGTAAATAGGTACTTATAAAGTCAAACATAAATTATAAGTCTAAAACATTAGAACAAGGTAACTTATATATTTGAAGGTAACTTAGATAATTTGAAGATCCTTTTACAAAGAAAAAAAAAAAGTCTTATACAAAAGAAACGCTAGAAAACCAGAGGGACATACGGTACAGCAAGAGAGGAATAAATCAGCATAGTGAGAATTAAAACGGTTTTATCAATATGCTATATACACATTTTGTAGTAAATGCTTCTTCATTTGATTCGAATGTTTCACCAGATAATAGATAATTGTGTGAAATTTTCAAAGTTTGAAGATTTTTTTCGAAGTATAATAAGAAATAATCTACAAACCTCATGAATACATGTTTCTTGCGTTTTATAATGATATATTCAATTTCCCGGTGAAACATTTAAAACAAGAACGTTTTTTATTCCAAATGTTCGGGAGATGTTAAAATTAACGCAGTTTAGAATAAAATAAACTGTTATGGTTTCTCTACTTTTTAAATGCTTGGATCAAAATTTTTAACTTGTCAAAACCTTTAATTATTCATGAACTATCAAAGATGTTGAAATTTAATATCTCGATTAATAAAAAAAAATTTTGCGAAATGACGATTGTATGTCATTACTCGAACTAGTAACACCCCCCTCCCCCCCTCTTACATACAAGACATCTCTATTTCAAATGGAATATATCCGACATAAGCGAATTACAAGGGATTACAGTAATAATTCCACTTCATATATTCATAAATATAATTATAATAAAGAAACACAAGACATTTACAATTCTTGACAAGGCTTGAGGAACTGCATCCAATATAGATTTTAGTTGACGATTTACATAACTATTAATATCATGCTACAGACCAAAATTGTGTTGTCATGTAATCTGGGCAATTAAAACTGGAATGTCAACACTTTAAAACGTCATTAGAACAGAATATTTAACATATTTGTGGGAATCTTGGTACTTTTTCAGATGGCTCGAAGTTACAGGAAGGTAAGTTTTAGTTCCTGAGTTTTGTTAGAAAGCTTAAAATGATTAATGTTGGATTGGGTGAATTATAATTAATGAAACAGTTTGAAAATGAATTACTTCTTCAAAGAGCAACATGACAAAAGTATCTGGCAATGTTCAAGAACTTAAAGAGTGGATTTCATTTGCACATACCGCAGACCAGGAAAAGATAACCATGCCCTTAGGCTATGA
>JZLH01S0155243.1:0-17193 GCA_001188425.1 Eucidaris tribuloides
TTTTCTTTCTTCTTCCTTTCCCCTTTTCTTTCGTTTTTTTTTTTTTTTGCCGGCAAAATAGCAGTCGAATTCTTTCTATTGAGAACTCTCAGGAGCTTATCGAAATTACATAGAATTTGATAGAAATGTTACGTTTTAGTGGAAACAAAATGGCGTTCACACTCACTTGGGTTCGGTCGACCTTGGTTAGGACGACTTGGATTTGGTCGACTTGGGTTTGGCCGACTTGGGTTTGGCCGACTTGGGTTAGGTCTACTCGGCTTGTTGGGTCTCTCTGGTTTCCCTGGGTTTCCTGGTCGGCGTCCACCGTCTCCTCGACCTTTACCCCCTTGACCTTTGCCTCCTTGACCTTTGTTCCCTTGACCTCTGTTTCCTTGACCTCTATTGCCCGCAGCTTGACCTTTGCCCCCTTTGCTGCCTCCCTTGTCTCCCTTCTTGGCTGGTTTTCCACCTCTACCGTTCCCGCCTCGTCTCGGGGGAGTTTCGGTCGTGTTGGTGGAGGTGCTAGGCGTTTCTTCTGGGGTGGCAGGGGTACCGTCTGTATTGGTAGTGGTACCATCTCCATCGCAGTTCCTGCCGCGGCGGCACCCGCGTGGGGCGGGGGGCTTACCGCATCGCTTACCGGTGCACGAGGTGTTTTCTTCATCTACCTCTGTCTCCTCCTCTGTGAACATGAATAATGTAAAAAGTGGTGGTAATGAAGTGACGATTTTCTTTTTCTTTTTGCGATTGGTTTCTTTTCAGTCGCTCCCGATGAAATATTTGGGGGGGGGGGGGCAATTTATCTATCCCCCAATAATTGACAACATCAAAATACTTAACACAGTTTTCAATTCTTCGGCGTGCTCGTAGACATCAATTTGCGCGCAAAGCGCGCCGAAAAATGATTGTTAACATTTAAAAATGGATCGTTTTGCTCTCAGACTAAAATTTCCAAATATAAAGGCAGTGACATGATTGGGGAAAATACAAGACCCAAATAGGTTGAAACATAATCTACTGGCCAGAGTGCGTTATCAGGCTGAAAGGATTTGTCTTGAATTTGTTTACTTGAGGAGAAACAAGACAGTATTTATTTACCAGAATTGAATTAAATTACCTGTATGACACCGATAAAAATTGATTCCAGAGAAAGCTACAAATCAAATAATTTTGACCATCGCAATATTTTCTGATAATAATTGTACAACGATCGGAAATGTTTGGCAGTCTCACCGTGAAATTTTCACAACGGAAACTTTAATAAACAATCTTAGTTATGGTGTATAATGTGCCATTTTCAAGACTGGCGTAAATCTTGCCTTTTTCCTTTAACATCGACCTCGACAGACGTGTAAACTTACCTCCTCCTCTTCTGTTTGCATTTTGTCGGTTGGGTTTTGTTGGTTTGCCGCCTCGTTTTGCAGCCACCAGGCCGAGCAGTACGACCAATATGACGAGAAGAAGAATGGACTTCTTCATTTTGATCTGTACGATACAAAATAGAAAATATATTAGAAAAGATTGTTGAATAAAAAGAACCTACATGTATATCAACGGAGCCTGCCTGCAGATATTTCTTTGAATTGAAATAAATACAGTAATCTTTTATATCCAAACAATGATTAATGTTGATGCAATAATTTTCTTAGGCTTATTTTTTTCGATAATGTGCCAATCGAGACATAATTGTGACTTCGACTATTTTATTTAATTATTTCTCCCCACTTCCTGTACCTGTGATCATTTTCTTTGTGATTCAAACTCGTTTGACTCGGAATTCGAGTAAGTTTGACTCGGTTATAGCGCCATTTCTGAATCAAACTACACTCTTCGAGTTGAATTTGACGTCACAGTGGCGACGTCACGAGATGCTCAGATTTAGGGAATGGAACTCCTCTGAAAGTTTCGAGGTGGAGGAGGGGTTCCAGCATAAAACTCCCAAAGTAGGGGTGGATACGTGGTACGCTTGAATCACATTAAAATCCAAGACCATATACCTCAACTAACTCTGCTAAATTAGGGGGTTATTCAAAAATTGGGGGAAGGATCATTTACAACACTGAAAACTCCCGGATGAAAACTCTGAAAGTGGGGGTTTGTGGGTGGTACCCCCCCCCCCGGCTAGTGATCAATGTGTATGCGATATCTAGGGACATCGATTTTCCGTTTACCGGTAAATCGAAATGGAAAATCCGGTTTGGTTCTGTATACTTTTCATGTGAAAATGCATGGAATTCGCCTCTGCAAAATGGATTTCATGTGTTTCGCTGTGTACGTTTTCTAGGCCAAATGGAATATCCATTTTTAGATCAAGTTGAAACGGAATAACAGGTTTTCAGAAACGGAAAAGACCATTTTTTAAAACGGAAAATAACTGTCTATAAATATTTTCGTTCTTTGCGTTCTGCAAGTAACAAGTGGAAGGCATATTCAAAACGTACTTATCCAGCATAAATTCCAGGATGACAGGTACCTGTAGTTCCCTAACTATCATCTTTATGCTGATGACATACAGTTATATATTTCTTTTGATCCTAAGACTCCTGGAGCTCTCGATAATGCACTTGCTAAACTTCAGAATTGTATATTAGATATAAGACAGTGGATGGTAGTGAATAAGTTAAAATTGAAAAATTCAAAGACTGAATTCTTTGTTGCTGCCTCTGCTCACAACCTGCGCAGTCTTCCAAATGTCCAATTGGATGTGGGTGGCACACTCATTAGCCCTTCAAAAACAATAAGAAACCTTGGTGTTATATTTGATTCTTGCATGTCGATGTCCTAACATATCTCTCACATCTGTAGTACAGTTACCTTTTATTTAAGGAATATTTCTAGGATTAGAAGGTTTATTGGCCAGTCTGCCTGTCACAATGCTGTTCGTTCTTTAGTTCTGTCTCGTATTGATTATTGCAATGGGCTTCTTTCTTCAATTCCCTCTAATCAGTTGACTCGTGTTCAACGATTACAAAATTGGGCGGCACGATTAATTCTGCAAGTTTCTCGTGATCACCCTTCTCAACCACTCTTGAACTCACTACACTGGCTTCCCTTGAAACAGAGAATAATTTTCAAACTACTCTTGTTTGTCTACAGAACACTCAATAACCAGGCTCCAGAGAATTTATATACACCCACCAGATCACTTAGGTCAGCTAGTGACCCTCTCCGTCTCACATATTCAGTTACTCGCACATTAGCCGGTGATAGAACATTTACTGTGTCAGCTTCAAAATACTGGAATGATTTGCCACTTACAATAAGACAGTCTCCATCAATACCTATTTTCAAAAAGGCACTAAAAACCCATCTTTTTAGCAGTTTGTAGTTTTAAGATTACATAGTTGTATACAATTGTAAGCGCTTTGGGCCTAATGGGAAAAGCGCAGTATAAGTGATAATACTACTACTACTAACTACTACTACTACTACTACTACTACTACTACTACTACTACTACTACTACTACTACTACTACTACTACTAATAATAATAATAATAACTCCAGTCCATAAAATAATTTTAACAACCTAGGTTTTGCGGGTATGGCAGTTACTATTACTCAAAACAACCTTGTATGTGCAGACTATTTACCACCACCCCCCCCTCCAAAAAAAATGATAATAATGTCTTCAAATGAATATAAATATACCGGTAGGTTGAGTGTGGGGTAATATTGTTATGTGTAGGATTGAATAATGCGGTCTATAATAACACGAAAAAAGGATATGCCATGTCACCTCCGGCAATTGTTAACGTGCAAGATAGCGCAAATGATAACATTGTTGATCATAGTGTTTACATAATGTTGGCCTACATTGTATGCAGTTTGCACGCAGACAGTTGATAAACACGACTATGTTCTGAGCCGTCGCAAATCGCTAGAGGAAATAATTGTAAAGTTTTTATTTAAAAACTCTATTATCGGGACTGGTAATTTGTGTGTGCGGGAAATGATTTTAATCAAACTTCGCGCACGGTAGAAACATTGGTATGCCAATCTCTCACTACAGCCAGGCTAGATAAATGCTTTATTAATATTCATTAGTAAGTAGCCTACTAGACTTTATTCACTATCCATAGCCATTGTCTAATGCTATTGTGTGGGGACTAGACACACACCCGCACACACACCATTCGATTTCTGTACAGTTTCAATTTCTTACAGGGGGTTGGATATTGAGCAAAATCTGAACCCTAACTTTTTTTTTTAAAAAGCATGAATTACATAAAATTGATTATTGATATCGTCTTCAAACCACCTAAAACAAAAATATTCACTATTATGCTGTAACTATACCCAATGCCAGTATAATCTGTTGTACAGTTTTTGTGTTATTAATTTTCAAAATTAACAAATATTATTTTTAACACCTAGTATATGTATAAGCAGCTCGAAAAACAAATGATAAATTCACCTGTACACAAAAAATTGAAATATTGGCTATGAAATTACGAATAAAGAAAGCCTGAATTAAAGCTTTAGCAGTAAACTGGTATCCTTGTCTGTAAAGCGAGTATTTGCGTTTTTTTGGAAGGTATTTCCCCTGTAAGTAACGTTACAACTGTACTTTTATGAATATGATTTATGAAACGTCCGCCTCATCAAACTGTGCACATTCCTTAATAGTTCTCGCCTGAAATCTTATTTTCAAGTGCGGTGAATTGTACTTTCGGCCTTTGGTGCGACTCTGACAAAATAATGAGAATCACAGAGAATTTATGAATGATATCGTAATTTCATCTAGGGCCATTAGAAAAGAAATATTTTCATTATCAGCCATGTGAATATAATGTAAAAGTACAATTTCTGAGGGTTTAATCATCAAGATTTGTCCTTGAGGTGAAACGTGCCTACTTGTAGATATGCATATACAATTTTGTGCTATAAACCTCCAAGTGAGTTTATATGTGTATGTTATCTCTCTGCTGTTACACAAATCAGTTATATTGTGTATAAACTTGAAACATTCCTTCAAGTATTTAATTAAAGCAGGAATTCCAATCCAGTACTTTATTTATGAAATTATAACACTGAACAACGATAATATGATAGGCGGCTCACTATTTCCAATGATGTGGCAGTATATTTCCATTACTACACAAGCACCAATAAGATTTTTTTAAAGTATGTATACATTATTTTGATTAACTTTTGTTTTGCTACTTTTGCTGCAAGTCCCTGTAACTTACATCATTATGCCATCAACCTTGTTCAATGTCTTTCGCAATAAAACATTTAAGTATTGCGATTCCTCCAACTAGTCACGGTAAGTTATCAAACTATAGTTTGTACATAATTGTCATTAAAGCGCAAGTTTAGTTTTGGGGATTGTTTTTAATTGAAAGCTTTATGCCCACAGGTCATATCACACCAATAACAGATTCCGAATGTCTTTCGATTTTTTTTTATTAATTAATGAAAAATCTCGGGGGGGGGGGGACCTCCGAGATTTTCGGCTATATTTTACAGTATAGCATCCAAAGCGTTAACAAGTTGTTAAGGTTATCTGAATTATACCTTAGTAGAAAGATCAGACTCTGGTCATAAGGCTAATGAAACTCAGGTATGAGTTTCCCGTCACCGGCCCTCCCTCGTTATAATTTTTGGGCCTCGTTAGCAGCCAAAAATCTGAAAATGATTCATTATCATTGAATTTTTTTTACAAGCATCACATTTATGGTTGATTTTGGAAGTTTTGGTAGGAAACGAGTCTCAGAAATGAGTCAAAAAACAAACCCAATGTTGTTTTTATTATGTTGATCCCATGTTGGTTCACTTCATATCGTTGTACACAGTTGTATGGTGCTGCAGACTATATTTCGTCGGGTGCCAAGCAGAACGTAGTCTGCGCATGTGTGCTGGAACATGCGTTTTCGTGTTTTTGTTCCTGGCAGAACATGTAGTCTCAAGAAAAATGCACTGAAAGGGTTCCACTGTACATGTATTGGGTTAGCAAACTGGAAATGTGCAAATGGGATGAACAAAAGTTCATTTAATCTTTATAAAAGGTTGAAATAATGAAATCCTGCATAATAATGAATAATGAATAATGAAATAGTTCCCTCATTATAGGCTGGAAAAAATGTGACGGGAAACTCATACTTCAGTTTCATTAGCCTAAAGCATAAAGCTTTCAATTAAAAAAAAAATCGCCAAAACCAAACTTGTGCTTTAATTTATCGTGCAACTAGACAAGAAAATCTAAACCAATTGGGAGATATGTCCTTTAAATTGACACACAACAGTCGAGAAAACATGCAAGTGGGAGTGCGATAAGTAAATTGATTAGAAAATGTTCAAATAAAGAAAACACCACACACATGCAGGATAACGATAAAATCACACGAGGAAATCTAGCGAGGTGGAAAGAATAACAACATGACCCATTGTGTCAATACATTGGGTGACTGCGATTGTGCGGACGTGAAGTGACAGTGAGGTCAAATTGGGGTGAAAAACTCACAAAGGGTGCATGCCATGTTTTTCAGCAAGTTCGAAAGCAAATCATATCAATCGTGTCTTATTATTGCGGTTTTCAATCATCTGGTAATGACATTTTCAGGCTGATTGGCAATTTCTTAATCTTTAAAGGGAAATATCTGGTCGACGGTATAGTTCTCAATTTTGGGCACTATACTCCCAACATCAAGACTTATTCTGCGTAAAGTTTCTGCTGTGAAATTTCTGTTTACTCTTTTTATACGCCTGTCTATTTCCTCTTTGTTGTACAATTGCTCAGGGACATCGATCCGCATTTCGGATGGGGGGGGGGGAGGTGAAACAAGTAAAAATTTTCGGTGCGCTCCGCACGCCGAATTGCAATATAGAATTATGCGCGCGAAGCGCGCCGAAATTTGACAATTCTGTATGTTTAATAGTATTTTTATGCTAAGTTTAATGGTTTTGTAATAATGCTTTCCAATGCTTTTCAAATTTCAAACATATCCTTGTATTGCACATTATGAATTTTTTTCAAGTTGTCAAAATTATTGGGGGGGGGGGGCAAATCGATATGTTTGCCCTTCCCCCAATATTTTCATTGGGGTGGCGACT
This sequence comes from Eucidaris tribuloides, assembly GCA_001188425.1. Taxonomy (NCBI): domain Eukaryota; kingdom Metazoa; phylum Echinodermata; class Echinoidea; order Cidaroida; family Cidaridae; genus Eucidaris; species Eucidaris tribuloides. Next base: position 7,039 of record JZLH01S0155243.1, read on the forward strand.
GCCCCCTTGCTACCCCAGGATCGACGCTCCTGCAATTGCTATTTGAAAATGTGGCGGTTAAATTTGTTGTGTATCCTTCCATGGGATCAATTTCCATCAGGGCCGAAAATTAATTCAATTTTGGTAAATTAATGCTTGTTTCTCCTCAAGTAAGGAAATTCAAGACAAATACTTCCAGCCTACAACACACACTCTAGCCAGTGTATATATTTGTTCATGTATATGTTTCAACTCATACGGTTCTTTTTTATATTCTTTATGTAAAACTCACTTCATTTGAAAGCATTTTCATTTCAACTTCAGAAGTGGGGTGCTATTATTGGTCTTTGGATTAGTGCATACAATGTAGGGCGATGTACAGGAGCAAGCCAAAGACCATAGTGGCCTAGCTAAAAAGTAGCTATATCTAGCAAAGTTTCCTTTATCTTTGGGTCAAGTGTACATGTACTTTATTTTTATTTTCTTATTGTTTGTATTTATTCGTTGCATGAAATCCTGTTTTCCAAGAAATTCTAGGTTTTCCGTTTTACACTCAACGTTCTGCGAATTTTATTACTAAATGTAGCTGTTTTCAAAATTTGTGGCCGCCCCTCAGCCCACTCATTGTGGCCGCAGCATTTATCAGTTCATAACCTCTAGACCGTCACCGTGTTTTTGCTGATTTATACCTATTAAAGACAGGTCCGGGACTTTTCGACACCCGGACATTTCGTCACCGGACTTTTCGACATCGTACGTGCGGTGTCGAAGATGTCCAAAGGGAGGGCCTACACGGGGATACTTCGACACCGGAAAAATTGTACGAAATTCGTTAAGTTATAAGTAATTTCTTTGCAAATTGTAGGTATATATGTCCTTTGAACAATTTTTTCAATAGTTGAATAATGCTATTTGACTCATTCCATCAAATCTTGCTCGTATTTTTGCCTGGAAGTTGTTCGTTGTTTTCGATGTAAGTTAATTTGTGTTGTTGACGTAGATTCTCGCGGTGATAGTCGCGGTGACGTGATATTAAGTTTTCGTAACTTTTTTTAATCGACCAAATTTGTTCACGTTGTAAATAAATTTAACGAATTTCGTACAATTTTTCCGGCGTCGAAGTATCCCCATGTAGGCCTTCCCTTTGGACACTTCGACACCGCACGTACGGTGTCGAAAAAGTCCGGTGTCGAAAAGTCCGGTGTCGAAATGTCCGGGTGTCGAAACGTCTGGCACCCTTAAAGACATGTACGTTGTTGTTTATACAATTGGAGCAAGCAATTGGTAGTTGCAGTTTCCGTGACAGTTTATACACGTTGTAAATCCATTCATGTTTTGGGGGAAAACACACCCCCTATTCGAAGAAAGAAATGCGGTATATAAGTTTTACCAATGTGTGTCGACCCGCCATTGACAAAGTCACGGAATTCTCGGAAAGTCAAAAACTAAGATCCAAAATAGTTGAGGTATCAAATGTGTTATTTGACCAAATTTCAAGTATAGAATGATAATTATGTGTAACCTTATGTATTGTAGCTGCAGTATGTCCCGTTTTGTATCATAAAAGTCCGGGTGTTTATCCCGGGTTGTTTATGCGCGGCTTTCGCGGTGCAGGTCGGAGATTTCGGCTTACTCGGTTGTTGACTGGTTCAGTCTGGTTGTAACCACAATTTTGATCAGATACGAAAAACAACATAACAACAAAGTACAAAGATAAGCAGGTTTTGCTTTTTATCACAAAACACAGAAACGTGTATGAAAACACATTTCACCGTCGTCAAACCGGTGTAAGCAGAACTCATACTTAACAGCAAGAACTGTTTGTTCAGAATACTCTGGAATAAGTAAATTGTTCGGTACATTTAATAGCGCCCAACATGTTGTAAATTAACACCACATATAGGCCTAAGTGGTATCAAGGTACGGAAAAAAAATGGGTGAATGGGTGTTAAACTTTAACACCCCAAGTTTTCACGGTGTATAAAGGACCTATATAAATTCACGCAGTGGACTTTTGACTCATTTAGGCCTATACACATTTGTATAGAAGTGGGACATCCGCCACTATTCAGTATCTCGAACTTCGAAGATAATGGTCAAGGGTATAATCAGGGATTTGTTATAACAACTCCCTGGTAGTGGTATAATGCTGGTCACACAAAACCGAGTTACCTTTCGACAATGTGTTAAACCTTAAATCTGCCTAAATGGACGTATAATACGCCGAGAACTAAACAACAGTAGACAAGCCGTAATTACTGATGACGTTATAGATAAAGTTCGACTGATGAGTAAACCGATGTGAACAGAATAGAGCACATCTTAAATTCTGTATTGTAGTCTTGCTTTGTACAGCATCAAAAGACGGTCATGAAAGGATGTCGTGATAAAACTCAATTTGCTCGCTCAAATCTCCTTCCAAATCGACACAATGGTCCCGGTATTGCAGCCGATTTATGCACAGATTTGGCATTAATTTCCACCTCCCTGGTTGACGTTTGTTAGTGACAAACACAGAATCAATAGAGTTCAAAGTTTGCAACACAAAACGCACACAACAATGACTAAAGGTAAACGATATGTGATGACAGAGAGAACAGACACCCCACCCCAATGATGTAGATGACGGTAATACTAACTTGTGGTGGTGGTATAGAAATAGAAGTAGTAATAGTAATTAGTAACAGTAGTAGTAGTAGTAGTAGTAGTAGTAGTAGTAGTAGTAGTAGTAGTAGTAGTAGTAGTAGTAGTAGTAGTAGTAAAGGTAGTAGTAGTACTAGTGGTGGTAGAAGTGAGTAGTAGGCCTAGTAGTAGTAGTTACATGGAGGAGCTAAGAGAGGGGGGGGGTGACACAACTGGTAGTGCTAACATGACTAATACTAATAGCGTGTAGAATTATTTTTTACGATTTTTAAACGAATTCATTTTTTACATTAATTAGTTATTAATTGATTCCTTCTCGTACTTCAAAACTCAAATAATCACCTTCTTAATTACCTGTTTTGACCTAAAATGTAGGGCAGTTTTCTTTCCTTTTTTCACCTCTAACATGTTTGAGGCTCATGGACGTCAACTGCAGATTTGAAATTCCCAAATCCAATATGTGCCGAAGTCTCAAAATACGAAATTTGCGCTCGTACTTGTTTTTATTTAACAAAGAATGAAAATATCGCATCTACAAGATTTGTTCAATAATGGAATCTTTTCTGCTGTTCTACATCACAAAACTATACAATGTACTCCCGGGATGTACTCGCAACTCGCAAATTGTAATTTGAGGTGGTGAAAATGACTCCGAAGCTTGTGGTTCACGAACCATGGAACAATTTCAGCAGGCATACAAGAGGTAAAAACTGGGCAATTTTTTTCCATAAAAATTGCTCAATAAGTCTTAGGAATAGCAATTTTGACTAATTTACAGAATAATCAAAATTTACAGATCAACTGCACATCTTTAAATGAAACAAACTCACCTTTGTCAATCTACGAACTTATTTCTTGTATGTCTCAGCAAAACACGCAGACTGCTTGTGACAACTTCCAACGCTTTCAGACGACTGATTCGAACAATTTTTCCTTCAACGACTGTACCTCCGCGTTAATATGGACGCTCCTTGACATCGCTGACCAATCGGGTGCGAGCACACCGTCCTTATTTCTGACTCTCCACTTTGACCGAGCGGGAAGTTGATTCAACACGACCTCGGAAGATTATTCCTTTACACAGTAGGGGTGTAAAGTACATGTATTGTGAAAATGGGGTGTCAATTTCATTGAAGTACAAATCTGAAAAACAGGTATTCAAACTACCTGGACTAATCTTTACAAAATCAACACATTGTTTAAGAGCTATGCAAGATGAATAGGTCAAATGGAACATCGGCGTACCCCCCCCCTCCCCATTTTTTGTCCACTTATCCAGTGTTGAGTGAGAAATAACATTGCTCTTACGTAATTAATGACCGAACAATGGATTAGCTTATTATCAGAGGTAATTCTTTGTTTTTGCTATCGATCTGCACCAATGTACACCAGTTTTATTTCGGAACTGTTGAACATCCCCCGAAAACAAATCATGGAAACGCCTCTGTGATCAACAAAATAATCAGTGAATTCAACGGTATAACTATGCGAAGAACAATACATAATATACATAACAAACATGAAGTTGATGTAATAAAAATATATGTAAATCTGCAATATCTGATGCAATAGAAATATGTGTAAATCTGCAATTTGAGCAGATTTTTTCTCCCTTTTCCCCTTTCTTGCATTCTTTTGAACAATCTAAGTTGACCACACAGAAAAATCCATCCAAACATAATATAGATTTTTGCACGTTTCTAATAAAAACGGAAGTACAAAAGACCACTTCTCGTTGCCTCTTTACACCACGGAGTACCGAAGATGCAAATATGCACCGCATAATAGCTGTAATTTCTCTGGCATGTTAAAGTGATGGGCTAAGATTGTGGAGCTTCATTTTTTTCAAACTTTGATTTCTGAGCTACAAAGTATTGTTCAAATGGACAAATAAACATTCTAGAATACAAAAGTTTGGAAAGTTATGCTGCCAATGGCAAGGTATGCATGAATAAACCATTTCTACTCCGGTGGATAATAAAATAGCCTAGATCTACATACAATGAGTCTATAGGACAAAATGGGCAGATGAATCCGGTCAATTTGAATGCTTGTAGATTTTCACTTTTTTAAAGCACTGAATCATTATTTTGAAATACGATTTTTGTTTCAGAGCTTAATTTTCAGACCGTATCAAAGACACTCACATCTTTTTGAACTGTGGTAAATGTTAGCCAGTGGCTTTAAAGGTAAATGACATGATTGGCAACACTTCAAAGTGCATCAAGAACCATCGAACCAATTGAGTTGAAACATATACCAACCACACACAAGCTGGAGTAGATCTTCCAGCTGGAAGGATTTGTCTCTAATTTGTTTACTTAAAGTGATAGGCTAACATTGTGGAGCTTCAATTTAAAAAAATTGTCAAATTTTGATATCTGAACTACATAGTAGTGTTCATATGGACAAATAAACACCCTAGAATAAAACAGTTTGGAAAATTACACTGCCAATGGCAAGTTATGCATGAATAAACAATTAAAACTCGGGGCGAGTTTAAATAGCGTAGGTGTACACACAGTAAGTCTATGGGAGAAAATGGGCAAGTGAATCTGGTCAACTCGTTACGATTTTCACTTTTTTAAAGCAATAAATAATCATTTTGAAATACAATTTTTTCAGGGTGTCACTTTTAGACCTTATCAAAGCAATGGTAGCATGGGGAATCATGTAGCTCAGATTTTTTAACTGTGGTAAATGTTAGCCAATACCTTTAAGGATAATTAAGCATGAAGATACTAGTATTTCAATTTTCTCGAGCCCCGATAGAAATAGAAGCCATAGAGAGCTACATAACAGGTTTGCCTGCCACAAGGTGTATTGGCATTAGTTATTTTAGAATGAGTCACGTTTGACTACAAGATTGTCACAGCAGAATTCTTGAATAGTGTACCGGTGATTCTAGAATAGTTTCATCCCAAGTTGAGCACCACGCCCAATCATGTCATTTACCTTCAAAGACATAACATTTTGGAGCTTCATTTCAAAAATTTGTCAAGTAACTTAAATAAACAACTAAAATAAACTTGTTAGAATACAAAAGTTTGGCAAGTTATGCTGCAACTGGCTAGATATGCATGGATATAAATGTCACATGTGACTAATTACTCATGTGGAGTACACAGTAATCTAGATTTAAGACAGTATGTCTATGGGAGGAAATGGACAGATGAACCCGGTCACACTGAGTACTCTGAGATTTTCACTTTTTAAAAGCACTAACTAATTATTTCGCAGGACAAGTTTTTCAGGGCCTTTTCAACTTTAGACCTTAGGCCTATCAAACGACATTTTGAGCATGGAGGATTATGTAGCTCGCATTTGTTAAATTGTGTCTGTTAAATTGTGTCTTTAAGAGTTCACAAATAGCTGAGTTGATTTCTCCTTTCATCACTCGCCACAACATACCACGTGAAGGTCAAGTCAAGATGTAACAAACCTAACAATAATATAAATGAGTCAGACCATAAGCTGTCAACAGGTTGATTACGCAATAGACGCAACAGGAAGGGACACTACTTCCGGGTGACCACTGTCTGGGGTCATCTGCGTGTCGAGTTTACATAACGACCTTAAAGACAAGGAATCTCTTTTGCACCCATCATGAAGCACAACAAAACATAAACATCACTCATGTACTCTTTAAACCCTAAAAAGCCCAAGGGGGGGGGCACAATGTGCCCCCTTACCACATTTTCCTTCGCCACTTCCACAATTTTTGACGAAATTTCATAAACTTGGTGACTTTTCCTAAAATTTTATGGCAAACATTTTGGTGTATAATTTAGGGTTACCCGTGATATCGTGTTGCCATGGCAACCACATTTTGAAGGTCATGTGTGTCATTTTTTGATGCTTCATTGTTTTTTCACTACAAAAAAGAGTTACTGTCACTTGTTTTTCATTTCTTTTGGCTCATGTATGACATGAAACTTATGTTTCATCTATTAAGAACATATTCAATAAATTTATTTTGTTTTTCTTTGTTTTTGGCGCTAAAACAATAAAAACAATAAAAAAATGAAAATTCATTTTTCTTGTTATTTTTCTTTATTTCCAATGTTTTATTACTATATTATTCAAAATTTGATGTATCAAAGTGTAATTCCATCAAAGAGGTGTACCAGAATGAACAAAAAAATACATTTATCCATGCTATTTTAACTTTTTGGCACAACCAACAGTGCATAGTAATACGTGCGTATATGCACTACATTAGCACTGCATGTATGGTAACACAAAATATGAACCCCAAACAGGCAAAGTTTACTCAAAATACTTATTTTCTACCTAAAAATATGTTATCTTGTATATTTATTGACAAATTAATCAATTGTAAATGCATTGATGTGATATTAAAGACGAAAACTTAGAAATATCCAACAAAATCCCCCTTTTCTATGTATTTCATTATATTATGGTAAATAGCGCCCCATGTTGTGTGATCTTTTTTGCTGTATTGTGTTTTGTAAGTTTTAAGTTGTTTGATTTGTGCCAAATTTGCGAGTGATTGGTGCCAACAATAAAGATGTTAGAGCAGGGGGGGGGGGACACAATGTATCCCCCTTGGCCACGGAGAACCACCAAAATAGCTTGGATCTTTAGGGTTAACGTACGAGTCTGTAAAACTTAAGATTCACAGTAGCATGTATTACCTTTTTTTTTCCAAACACGTGTAGTGTAGTGTCTGAGCCAGATGTTTGACTGTTCTTATGGCTTACTTGAAGATTTTTTCTCTTCTCCACAGTCTAATTCAAATCAAAGTTTAAAGCGGTGGCACCTATAATTCCACGAAAACTGGGCTTCTTATAGCTCCTATACTTTGCTAAAGCTAGGGTTCTTTGATGTATGTTCGTCTATACCACCATGTAGGCATATTTTACACAATGTTATTGTAATGGCCAAAAGAAGCCCTGCTTCAAAGACACTGTTTAAGCAATGTTTCCAATTTAAAGGGCATTAATCAAACGGCAGAACATCTAGTGCATTCCAATAACATCTAGAAAGGAAATGGTGGAGTGTGAGCAAATTTGGCCAAATTGTTCAAGAGGTATGATAATTTTATGGTGGCAGCTCATTATGACACCTAAGTGCCATATCGAAGTCGCATAATCGGGGTCTGGAGGCGGCTTGACATGAGGCAAGGAGCTGATGGCTAACGGAGCGTGTCGTAGCTGAGAAGTGGGCAATAGCTCAGGCGCGAATGTAAGCGGGCTCATCGGTAGCGAAAACTTAGTACCGATACTCTGTGGAGCGACGCTGTACGAGGACGGCATATTTGGATTCTGGAACTGAAAAATGAACATAGCTTGATGCAATTGTGATGCACTGGAGCTAGAATTTTAGGGCTGAAAATTGGGGTCTTCAACCCCGGGTCTCAAGCCGCGGACTCACTACACTTATACTAAGTGACCCCCTCCCCACCCACGGCGTTGGGGGGGGGGGGTCTTTAATTTTACGCCACACATATGGCTGGAGTGACATCCCACTTTGACTCAGACCATGAACGGGGAACATGGTCAGGTCAAAGGCATAATGTCAGTTATGTATTTCTAAACCTATAGAGTCGAACGGTGGTGAATTAATCATAATGGTTGAGAACAACATTACCGTCATTTCTTTTTTCTAGTTTCTACCGCCGTGATTTGTTATCATTTTCGAGGAAACCACTTTGGTGACGTCATCTTCCTTTGACGTTCTGCACTTGACATTGAATGAGGACAACAATAATCTCCCCGAGATAAATTTGTTTTGAAAAGGAAATTATTTCGACGGATTTCAAATACGTCACTGGTTCAAGGCTCAAACTTCTCACCTTCACAAATATTTTCTCAATAGATGATGGATTCAATGAAAGGGGGTCAGTGCTACGCTTGAGAAAAATCTCACTCAGTTTGAAGAGTTTGATCGCTAAGCGGGATAACTCAATTTTCACCAAAACTGAGTTATTATACATCCACACATTTACCACGAACCTAGCGATACAGTGCACCCTCATTATAAAGAACACTGATATAACAAAATTTCATTATAAAGAAGTAAAATCTCTGGTCCCACATTCTGGATTGCCTTTGTATTCTATTGTTTTTGCAACCTTGATATAAAGAAATTTCATTATAAAGAAACAATTTCATAGGTCCCAAGGACTTTTTCATAACAACATTGCACAGTATGAAATTTGAAGCCCATTTCCACAAGCAAGTACAAAATATTTTGGGTTCTACTTTTATTTTTCCAAAGGCACGTGTACAAACTCAGGCAAATAAATGGCATTTTCAAAGATACTAAAGTGGAGTTAGCCCGTTTTGCAATAATTTCATTTTCTTCTGTGGGGGTTAGGTAGGCTACACGGATCTTTCTTTTACTCCTCGTTTCGAGGAGTCCATATACTGAACAGATCTTTTTGAGAGTTAGACAGACAGACAGAGGAGCACTCATGTATCAAGTGTATAATTCTGTGGAAACAATAACACGAGAATTTAAATATCAAATCCTCACTAATTTCCTATTTTTTTTTCTTCACCAAAAAGTATCCATTGCCCTCAATACATTTCATATGAGGTTGAATCTCCCGGGTGGCCGCCCACCCGACCCCTCTATGGCGTCGCCCCTGTCCCTACTTTAGGACAGACAAGAAACCCTTTCCTGATATGATTAAAAACTGCATTTGGTAGAAAAATATATTCCAAACTTTTGTCCATTAAGTTATCAGCAGTGGCGTAATGAGCCATATCATTTGGGGGTAGGGGATCAGGGCAAATTATTATTTTTTTTGGGGGGGGGATAGGAACCGGGGGGGGGGTACTTGCCGTATAGGTAAACGGGAGTGAGTGTGCCGCTCTATAGTGACTTTTTCGCAAAAAAAAAACCTTAACATCGGGTATATGGTTTTAGGGGAAAAATATCCTTAAACATGGGTCATTGATTTTGAATGTTGTACGATTTACACTAGAATATTTATCGCCTATTGCTCACTAAAGAGCTAAAAATCCAACCTTTCTTATGATTAAAAAAACCCTTAAAATGAGGTACCCACTTTCCGCACAAAATGCCCTTAAAAGGTCGGTTTTTTCGACTTCAGCGGCACACCGCCCGCCGGAACCAAATCTGAGGTACCCCCCCCCCTATCCGGGATAGGAAATCGAACATATACACAAAATTTATCCGATATAAACCTCTGCCATGATCTAAATTCTCATGAGGGGCCTATTTCTAATTATTAAAATTAAGAATTTAGCTGTTTTTCAAAAACAAAATATTCCTCCTTCTTGATGATTTTGCTAGTAAACATAAATCGTGTGCAAAAAAAAAGCTTTTTTCGTCGTCGCCCCCTGCCCCCGGCCTGTCGGACGCTGTTCGTCTTCCCTTTTTTGCGCTATATAAAAAAAATTGTTTGGGAAGGCAAATTTACACGTACGGATTTTGCCCCTCTAAAATTTTCCCACTGCGCCCCCCTGAGTGAAGCTCATTTGAACTACGACAAGATATGTTCTACATGGGTAATATTGATCATTATTTTCAGAAATCTGC
>JZLH01S0155278.1:2004-13755 GCA_001188425.1 Eucidaris tribuloides
TGTGTTGTGTGTGTGTGTGTGTGTGTGTGTGTGTGTGTGTGTGTGTGTGTGTGTGTGTGTGTGTGTGTGTGTGTGTGTGTGTGTGTGTGTGTGTGTGTGTGTGTGTGTGTGTGTGTGTGTGTGTGTGTACGCGTGCGTGTGTGTGAGTGTGCTTGGATATGTGTAGCATCATAAATTCTGTGAGAGATGTTTCTTTGATCTGCAAAGACCGAATTAAAACCCCAATCCCAATTGTTTAATTCAAACATCACATAATCATTACTTTGGCGCAATTCGATTTTTACACCCTCGCAAACAATGCCTCCTGTTCATCCAAGCATGAACACAAACCACACAAAAATGGTATCAAATGATTGAGGATAAAACACTCTTTCCAAACATGTATGATAAATTTTTTTCAAAGCTGAATTTTAAAACAATGAGCAATTATCTAGCGGTTAACTTTTTTTGACTCACACTGTAGAAGGACGTGTCTGTGATAGTACAAGGGTCTATCTTAAAGGCAGGGCATCTCTTTTGCATGCCTAAAAATTAACATTGTGTAAATACAATGGCATTTAGAAGAAAATGCCATCTGGGAACCTTTAGCAAAATATAGGAGCTAAAAACTAAGTTTTAGTGGAATTACAGTAACCGTTAGACTGTGATTTGAATTGTTTTTCTCGCGAGAAAAAAAAATCCCATCATATAATGTACACTAAACGGCTCTTGTTTTTCTTTCGCATTTTTCAAATTCTAGGTAATTAGTGACCCCCAGATTTCACAGACATGTCCTTCACCAATAGCATAAGGGCATGGGTTATCTTTTCCTGGTCTGCGGGGATGTTTGCAAATGAGATTCACTGCCTTTAAAAGTACTGTAGCTGGTTTGGGAAAAAAAATAATTCAAAATGTTTAAAATGTTTAAGGTATTTATTTCATAATACTGATAGGATACAAAAAAAAACACCCTGATATATATATTTTTTTTTGTAAATACAAAGTTTTGGGTAATTTTAAAATAATGACCTTACAGATGTACAGATAGCTGTTTCACTGGGAGAAATGTAAATTTTGATCTGTTTATCACATATATCGTAAACAGCCATCTGCGCAAGTACTCTTGTTTCAAATAAATTACCAAACATGCCATGAACATCAGTTGTACGTTTCTATAAATAACATCATTTGCATGGGCTACATCTCTCACGATAAAACCTCAAAGATTTGCACATTAAATGTATAATTATTATCTCAGAATTATGATTCTCAGGTCTTGAGATGGACCGTTTCAAAATCACATGTCCACAATAAAGTTCATGATTATCATAGTGAAAACGATTTAACACGAAGATAGACCGTTATATCATCGAAGAGTAGGCCTAAAGATTACAATGGGCTTACTTCGACACAGACGTGTAGTACCCGAATCCATGGTCTCAGACCCGTACCCGTACCCGTACCCATAACTGCATGGGACCCACACTACAAGTCTGCTGCAGTATAGACCGTATTACCATGACAACTGAAGGAAAAATAAGAAAAGGTATTAACATTGCAAACAGTTGCAACATGCGAAGTCATAAAACCTTTGATTTTTAAAGACACTTCGCTTTCGTATTCTACATTCCAGTTACTTTATGTTGTACTTTCCTTACCTTTAGGGTGTGTGCCTTTATCATGGTATCGTTGTGACAGGTCAATTCTTAGTATCATTGCAAAGAGCGTCCTAATATTACCTGAGAAGTAAATTCATCTCAAAATGTCGAACTTTCCAGTTAGTCAATTTTACCCACACAGGGTCGAGGAACTGTTTTGATTCCAAAATAGTCATTCAGTATGGTTAGTCAGTTTGTACGAACGAGTTCAAGGGTGAATGTTGGAAGAAGAAGGAGAAGGAAAAAAAAGAAGAGGAAGAAAAAGAAGAAGATGATGAAGAAAACGAAGAAGAAGAAGAAGAAGAAGAAGAAGAAGAAGAACAACAACAACAACAACAACAAAGGAAGGAGAGGAGAGGAGTAAGAGAGGAGGGTGGAAGAAGCAAAAAAAAGGGAGGAAAACACGAAGAACGAGAAGAGTAAAAACAACAACCAGAAGATGATGGTGATGAAGAAAAATATACAATACATTGTAGAAGAAAACTAAGCAGACAAGGAGAAGGAGAAAAAAAGAGAGAAAAAGATACGAAGAATGCGATGACGACGATGATGATAATGATGATGATGATGACGATGATAATGATTATGATGAATGGAAAGAAGCAAAATTAAAGGAAAAGAAGAAGAAAAAATAGTAGTTAAGCACATGTAGTAATAGTAGTTAGTACCTGAGAAGAGATAGCAAAAGTACTCCGTTGTTACTGAAAACGATTATACTGTAGATAATGATGTGGCTATTTGGAATCAGGTAGTGAATAAATTGAAATTTCGAAACATTACAATTTGGTCAAACAAATTTCATATTTTCATCTGAATATTTGTCGAGCGTTATGCAAACTAACTTTGTACCAAATATTGTTTTACTTACATTATTACAAGTATTAGAAAATATTGTTATCCGCGATTACAAATCTAGACGTCTAATAATCGATGTTCATAAGTACGTGTGTGAGTGTGCGTATGTGTGTGTGTGTGTGTCTGTCTGTCTGTCTGTCTGTCTGTGTCTGTGAGGGTGTCTGTATGTGTATGTGTACATTGTTACCTTGTTATCTTCCGGTCGTCGTCAACCCCCTGGTGACCCTCTTCACACACGCCCTCAACCATCACGCTCTTCTGCCGTAAGACGGATAGCTTTGAGCACGAGTTGTATACCTAGTACTTGTATGATGCCATCAACTACTTTGCTCTTGGTCTATTTTCGTCCTGGACACCATTTCTAACAGTAGGCCTCGTTGTAAAGAGCTACAATTACGTCTGCGACATTACAACCGAAGAACTTCAGTGCAAATGTTATGATCAATCTTTCAAGAGCTTCACCAGGGAGCAAGGTATAACAACATTCCACCGATTGGCGCCAATACCACAACCCATTTTTTCAGAATTAGTCATAATACAAGAATGATGATGATAATGATGATGATAATAATAATAATAATAATAATAATAATAATAATAATAATAATAATAATAATAATAATAATAATGATGATAATAATAACGTCTTATTTACAGAGGATAGCCTTTACAGTCAAAGAGACTGCTCTACCAGTGGGCCCTACATAACAGAAATGTTTTCATTACCCTTCTCTGTTCCAGAATGCCGAGAATTAAGGTATCATTTTAAAAGTCTTAGGTATGACTCAGCCGGGGATCGAACCCGAGACCTTCCGATCGTGAGGCAAACGCTGTCACCACTAGGCCATCACACCGGAGTTTTACATGAAGAGTGGAAAGGCAAGGACTCTTATTACTTTGATCTTAGTCTTTTCACTCACTCTGCCATTCCAAACCTCGGGTTTCCCAATGCAGCAGTCTTTCCTAACGCCTTCTGATATGCTGTATACAATGTAAATCATAAATAAAATTCTGCAGATCGTACATACCAAACCTACAGATATAATAATTCAACATAAAATTGAAATGAAATTGAAATTGAACGTAACAGCCCAAGAAACAGATAAAGAACAAAAAAAACAGAGCCTAACATATACCATGGGGTTGGAAAGAATTTAAATTCATAATTCTGCTCGTGATCATTAAATATGGTACTCAATTCGCTGAGAACAGCGCTGAAAATTAAATCCATGCAGAATAATGTTAGTAAATGTTCTGAACGAATAAACACAAAAACCTGAGATGTATGAAGAGCATTCGCTTACACAATGTCAAATTTAATGCAGGGAATAAAATAAGTCTTTTATTTTATACAAACGGGACCCGGAATATGTCCTGTAATTGGCACTTATAAGCTGAGTAATTGATTGTATTGCATCCAAGACACTGCCTGACCGATTTTCCCATGGTTAATTTTTGACAGTTTCACTTTACTGGCCAAATGTGATTTATACAATGGAGCAGTTGACGACTTTTTTGTCTCGTGAAGGTAGTAACTGAACACGGTGTCCTAGTCTAATAGCATTAACATTTTAACCCGTTGGAGACTAAGTATGAGATATCTCGGGGTGGGGTCTATAGAAAATGTGTGTTATAGCGAAATCAAATCGTCTCCAACGCGTTTAGCAAAATAAGACGTGGTAAAGTGCATTCGTGTTGAATAACATGATGAACACATACTAGTGTATTATAGCATTGAAGTAAAATTATGACTACATCATTTTACAAATTTACATTAATAAATGTTACGGGAGTATTTGATTTCTAGTCACAAAGCTTTACGCTTATTTTTAAACGTATATAGCGATTTAAACAACTCTTTATTACCCACTTTTGGTGAAGGACAGAACTCTTTCGTCAAACATTACACAAAGACAACAGACAAATTGTATTAGAAAGGGGATGGAAACTGATCACGTTCAGAGTGTTCTATGAATGGTGTAAAGTTATCTTGGTAATCGTATGCTTATAGTTATTTTCAAGAACGAAAATATGAGTCTACATTCACCAGGTCAAAAAGTTGATGCCACCACATGACAAGTCTTCCACCTACTTCAACAGCTATTTGAGCAACTCCCTATACCTACCAACTTGACTAATTACAACTGAATGAAGAGGTCTTCCGAATGTGTCTTTCTCAAGGTATTATCCAAATATTTCACAAATTATTTCAATTACAGTTTTGTTTGCATATCCAATGCATATAAATCGTTTGGTGAACCAAAAGTTATGATAACAAAAAATGGCATACACATGAGCGTTAACGCTGAATTTTCGATCTTCCCAGGAGCTGCAGAGCCTTCTTTCGAAAGGTCGTGCTGGTCAGAAAATAAACAGGCGCGTTCCACCAGCAATTGCTCAACATCAGGAGGTCTGCGGCGAAATAAAAGTAGGGAGATTGTACATCTTTGGTAACCGTCAGAAAAACAACCGTGACAAATGGAATCCATGATATGTAGAACAAACCTGTAATAACAAGGATTGTCTTCAAGCCTTTGAAACCGCGACGGAACATTGGACATTTTCCACACTGGAACTTACAGTTACGCATGTGATCTGGCATCTCGTAGGTCACTCGGGCTGAGAAGTGTGTGTCACTTCGCCTTTCTGTGGACATAGACTTTCTACTTGTCGTGGCCTCACACCTTCTTTGGACAGTCTTGTATGCTATCGCTAGTAGACGGAAATTAAGTACGGTTAGTGAAATAAGAGGTATTAGACATGCCAGAGCCAGCAAGATGAAGGCAACCGCTGTAGCACGAGAATGATCATTAGGCGAAAGCTCGTAAAACATCAGCGGATCATCTCCTCTGCAAGTGTCCGCAAAGAGGTGGGCGAAGGGAAACCCTTCCACCGGTAAGGAAACGATCACAACTGCCAAAACTATGATCTTGGTCGCTACAGCTACTATTCGCAGTCGATTTATGGTTACGAGC
Organism: Eucidaris tribuloides; assembly: GCA_001188425.1. NCBI lineage: Eukaryota > Metazoa > Echinodermata > Echinoidea > Cidaroida > Cidaridae > Eucidaris > Eucidaris tribuloides. The sequence continues at coordinate 7,472 of JZLH01S0155278.1, forward strand.
CTCAGATATTTCACCGGTCTGGTCACTGCGAGGTATCGTTGCAAATTTATTGTGAAGACTGTGTAGAGAGATTGGAAAGAAAGGTACAAAATCGTAGCAGGCGTGTACTCGCATATGGCCGCCATGTTAATGTTCCCGCGGAATTCGTACAAGCCCTGCAGACAAGCACCAGTCGTTCCGCCGATTAAGTTCGTCAAGGCGAGAACTTGAAATAGAAAGCATGTAATTTCATCGAAGTAATGTCGTCCTTTTCGCAAGATAATGAGCACGAAAACGTTTGCGACGATAATGGCGAACGATATTATAATGAATATTATAGCTAATGTAAAGTCTACTTCTTTGCCAGCCGGATGGCCATACGTAGACGGAGCTGTAAAATTGTCCATATTGAAATAAATCGAAGATAAATGCTAAAAATTCCTACTCTCTATCTATTTCCAGTCAGGGAACGTTCAACACCGCTTACATTCACGGGACAAACTACTCATTGTGCTGAATCACGATTGTGAAATGTAAGGATGAAGGTGTTTTCTCAATACTCACAACATCGTAGCTGGCGGTGAATGCTAATTGGCTGGGTCATCTTTCAGTGATTGCGCATGCGTAATATACGTCACAGCTGACGTGGAAGTGCGAACGACGTATCCACGAAGTACAGTACTAGTAATGAATTACACACTACTCACAGCACTAGTTTAAACAAGCTTGTCACCAATGGGCACTTTTTTCCGTACATCCAATTCTCGCAAAAACTACGACTTACAAGAAATAGACCGACGATAAAAACAGTCGTAAATAATCCTGACTCATAATGCTGGCATTAAGACGAGTTCGTTGAACCGAATGATTTGTGATCTTTATTAAATAGAGGAGGGTCTACTTTGTCTGCACAATTACATGTGAAACAATGTGAACAACAAAGCTTTTAAAGTGGACTGAAACCCAGACACATTCCTGCATTCAGAGATTACAGAACAATACAAGAAGGAAATTAGAGAAAGTTTGAATACATTTGGTTGAACGGTTCAAGAGTTATGTTTGTTCAAAGTTTATTTGATCCTTGTTATGGAGGATTGTTAAATTGGCAACTCTACCAGCTTTTTAGATGAAAGTATGGAGAACTCTCCATTGGTTTTGTACGCAAGTTTTCAATTATTCTCATTTTTTATCAAATATCTGATTGCCTCTTGCTTGTTGTGCAAGTATGTCCTGGCAAAAATGATTCTACGTGTTTTTTTTTCTGAGAGAATTTAGATACTTTCTCAACTGACACTTCAGAAAACTGCAAATTATTGAAAATTTGTGTACAAATCCAATAGGAAGTTATCCACACTTTCATCTGTAAAATGAGTAGAGTTGCCAATTTAAGGATCCTCCATAACAAGGATTAAATAAACTTTAAACAATTATAACTCCTCAACCGTTCAACCAAATTTGCTCAAACTTTCACTATTTTCCACTTTTATTGTTCTGTACTCTCTGAATTCAGTAAGATGTCTGGGTTTCATTCCCCTTTAATGTTTTCTCTAAATAAATACACTGTATATTGCATTTTTTTTAGCTTACTTTGGTCTCTCGCTCTTCAGTGACGTAACTGGCGGGAGCAGTGGGGGAAAATGCCCCCTGGAAAAAAATCAGCGGGAAAATCCGCCAGACCTCAGGGAAAAATTAAAGAAAAGACGCATATTTTGGACTTATTTACCGGGAAATTTTTTGGCTCTGCCCCACCCTATTACAGACACCTGTTACGCCGCTGTCCATCATGCGCCATTCTTCATGGGTATTTCTTTTTCCACATTTTGATCGTCTTTAACATGCCTGCTTAGATTAAGACATAACTTTGCTGGAATTATCAGTCGGGAGCGGGGGGGGGGTTGGATAATATACATTATCCATTTCTTTAATGTTATAAGAGGTATCTTCTCTGTGAAAATTAATGCGCATTATGGTACTAAAACACACACACACACACACACACATACATACACACACACACACAACACACACACACACACACATACACACACACACACACATCCAATAAAATACTACATTCTACGTAAAATCAAAACTACAGACAATAATAGTTCAACATCAGCTGAAGACGTAAGTTGACATAACGGCCCAAGAGAAACGACATGAAGGTGTGTGCTTGTGTGTGTGTGTGTGTGTGTGTGTGTGTGTGTGTGTGTGTGTGTGTGTGTGTGTGTGTGTGTGTGTGTGTGTGTGTGTGTGTGTGTGTGTGTGTGTGTGTGTGTGTGTGTGTGTGTGTGTGTGTGTGTGTGTGTGTGTGTGTGTCTGTGTCTGTCAGTATGTATGTGTATGTCTGTGTGTTAGGATGTTCGTGTGTGTTTGTGTTTTGGGTGATGTTAATGTGTGAGTTGTGTACGTGTGGGTTGGGGGATGGTTTGGGGTAGGTAATGGGGAGGACAATTACAGTAGGCATGGGTAGCTACATTTATTTCTTTTTCTTTGGTAGGTTAAGGGGATAGGGCTGGGTTGTGTGGGTTTTTTTTTAATAGATTCCATTAAACAAATCTGTGTATTTCAGTTACTAAAGAGCTGTAACAAATCTTTGTGTATATTTTTCACATGTTACAAGTGATTGTGTAATTCTTTTTTTTTTCAAAATGAATGTAAAAATTTGTGTGTATTGTTTGTTCTGTTTTTGTTATTGCTACCTATATGGAATCAAATAAATATCACTGAAAAACACAAAAAAATATATATGTGTGTGTGTGTGTGTGTGCATACGTTTGTATAAATACGTGTCGTTTGTGTGTGTGCTTGTGTGTATGTTCTATCATGAAATTAGCCTTGCATTCTCTGTGAAATAAATTTATGTTTTTAATTCGAAGACAAAAAAGGACTCGGTGCATTAACCTTCCAGATAGATTATTGGAATGCGCATTACGAATTTAACGTTCACAAAACACACACACACACACACACACACACACACACACCACACACACACACACACACACACACACACACACACCACACACACACACACACACACACACACAACAGCACATATACTTGCACATAAAGTGAAACATCAAATACAGTAAAGCAAAACCTTACACGTTGTTTTTATCCACTAGCGGGTACACTGGCCATAATGCAATTATGCTTATTGGCAACGTACATGTAAAGTCTATAAGTACCGGATGGAAAATATAAAGGTAGGCCTACATGTAGAGATGAGGGGTAAATATAACTTTGATTCATAACTTAATCCAATCACACAGAGACAACTTTGGCCATAGTTTGTGCGCAACAGAAATAGAGCGGGTAAACCGTAGCAGCAGTAGATTAGTAAAACCTTTTAAATACATCGTCACGTGTAAGCCATATTTTGTCGCGATGAAGCTTCAGATGTAGTGGACACTTCACATTTTAACGCTTATCTGTAACAGTTATACGACTTTAAAATATCAGATAGTGAAATAATCTGAACATTCACATTATAGACGACCAACCCCCCCCCCTTCCCTGCCACAGACGTACACCCAAAATTGCCACATTTTAACCGTTAATATTTGCTTTTTCATTTGCTTATGGCACCACCGTAATTAATGGTGTCTATCGTACAGACAGTAGCGAGCGTTATTGACATTTACCTACTGCACCGGTCGGCGTATAACTGCCGCCTGTTTTGGATATTCCTTGCTTTGAGGTAGCTATCAGTCTGTCCTGAGTGATAACGTGCCCTATTAAATATTCCCGGAAATCGGAGTCTCTGTATCGTCGTTATCAGTGGCATGACCAGGAATCTTTCGAGGAGGGGGATGTGGGGCTTCAACTTTAATACCTGTGCGCGCGAATCGCGCTCTGTGAATTGTTGCTGCACCGAGACGCTGTATTTTAACCTCAACTTAGTCTCTTAAAATAGAACAAATTAACCCCTCCAAAACAATTTATGTGCCCTAGGGGTGGGGGAGTTTGTGTTTACAAACTCGCCTGCCAACCTCACTGATTGCAATATTTATGTCTGTTTCTAATCAGAGACTTGCCGCTCGTCGGCTCACTGAAAAGGGGGGTTAATGTCCATGTATTGTCTATCCAGTGAGCCGACGCACTGATGCCTCGATTAAACTACGAATAGCTTGAGGAAGAATTGTGGCGACAGTACACTTCACATTCGGCAAAGTATGTCAACGTTTGATTTCTTAACCCTTAACGTGCTGCGTTCACGTGTACTCACAGTGTCATGCCATGTTTACCTTTATGTGCATTGTTTTTTGTCTGTTTTATTATTCTGTCAGATAGAAAATTGTAACGGGATAACGGAAAAGGTTATAAAGAACCCGCACAAGTCCACTTTCAAATGCATTCAAATGATACAAGATAAAACAAATAGCTACAGTGATAGACAAATCAGAGCGATACTCTAATATTAGTATTAGAAGAATACGAATAAATGAAAAACAATGTAAAACAGATAACAATGCAACAAAATTGAAATATTCTAACAATTTAATCAATTATATAAAACGCTTTTACATTTTAATGCAATCATTTAAGAGATCTGAAATTTAGAAATCAAATAAGTGATATTTAAATGAAGCTATAAGGCAAGCTGAAAATTAATACACGTAGATTGGTGGCAATATGTATTCATAATATAAGACCAACAATTTTATCACAATGCTTTCAATGAGTATTTTTTACAAGTTCAGATAGCTTTTAGCGCTGTCTTAAATATTCAAAGAATGTGGTTTACGAAGTTTGTCGGAAGTGAGTTCCAGTCGTTGGCACTTCAGATAGTCAGTTTTAGCAAATGCTACGATAGATTTGATTGACCTTGCACCTTGGAAACTGCATGACGATTAAGCATAGCCCTAACACATAATGAGAAACAGGGAGAGTGAGATTTTGTTTTGCATGAAAAATGAAAATGTGTGTACAAAGACAATCTCAACTGAGAGCTATGACGAAGTGAATTTCTAATTAGCAGGGGCAACATACATATTTATTTAAGTTAACAAAAGATCATATCATTTCGATGGCTTAACACCATCAATTGCTGCTCCGAAGTCACTGAATCCATATTCAGGGATATTTGCCCTTTTCTTTTCTAAATATTCGGGACCTTGCATCAAACAGTAAACAATGACACAATATACGAGCCATCGGGGCGTTACCTCACTATCTGACGAGAACCGAAAGGGCGGTAACGCCATCAATATCGCATAGCGATGGTGCCCCTCTTGTTCTCAACAGGTATCGAATTAACGACCTTTTGATTCTCAAGAGACTGTCGTTCAGTATTTCATCGATGATGGGCATTCAAAAGAGCGGTGTTAAATGATCTTGACATTTGTATGCTATTGCTTACAATTATTATTTTTCAATTTGCCTTTGCTGGTACCAATCAAGTCCAAAGGTGGTACCGCCTCACGTTGATTGGCCCGAATAAAAGAACGACTGAACGAGAGGCGTCCAAAAAAAAACAAGATTAGAAGACGGACTGCTGCCGCTAGTAGTAAAGATTTTCCTCATTTTTGTGTGTATATTTCAATACCAAAAAGAAGCCGAAGATTTCAACCCAGGGGCGGATCCAGCTTTTTATAAAGGGGGTTTTGGGGTGGTATGCGAGGGAGCGTAGCGACCGAGTCCAAGCGAGCGGAGTGAGCGAGGGGGGAGGGTGTGGGAGGGGGGTGTCCCCCCTCCACAGTAGGGAAAATTTTTGAAAATCTGTGTGTGAAAATGGCGTTTTCTTGCATCTAAAACACCACTACAAATTTTAAAAAAAGATAAGATTTAAAAAAATGGTCCCCGGATTTTTTTTTTTTGGGGGGGGGTTGCAACCCCACCAACCCCCCTCTAGATCCGCTTCTGTCGACAGTGGTAATAGTGTGCGTGTATGTTTGTGTGAACATGTGCTTGTAAAATTTGACCAACTACAATATTCCGTCACGGACCTTGCGTTCTTCAACTCAAGCCCTCCTGCAGCTTCCTTACCGCATTCCCTCCAAATCTTATGGTCAACGATCCTTTTCTATCGCCGCCCCTTTTCTATGGAACAACTTACCCCTTCACATACGCAATGCTGGAACAGTGAACATTTTCAAAACTTTGTTAAAAACTCATTTATTTCAGCTTGCCTACCTATAATGTTCACATTTACATTTTGTACATTATCTGTTTTTCGTGTTATCTTGGTATTTGTTACTTTGAATTTGTCTGTATACGTATTGCTTTTTGAGTATCTCTTTCAGCGCAAAGAGGCTTTAGCAATTTGCGCTATATAAATATCTTGTATTATTATTATTATT